>JAVKLF010000073.1:7310319-7332245 GCA_034783495.1 Millerichthys robustus | reverse complement strand
CTCTGTCTGTCTCTGTCTGTCTGTCTCTGTCTGTGCTCTGACAGCTATGAAAAGGTTGCCTTTCATGAGGAACCGATCCAAGGACAAAGACAAGGCCAAAGCCATCTACCGACGCTCTATGTGTAAGACCTCCGATAGCCGTAACATTAGCCTTTCTCTTATTGTCATAGGAGTAATGAAGTCACTGATGTCAGGGTGAATGTCAGCTTTGAATAATTCTCATTACACAGTTTATTATCTAGTGCTGGTATCTGATATTTTTTAGATGTCTGCACTAGATGGATCAAGTTGCACTTCTATTTTATCGTCTTTATGCCCTCTGTGCTGCAGCTGTGACATCAGTGATTTGTTCTCGATTCTTTCCAAATAGTCTGCATCACTTCTCAGCTGTATATCCTCACTCTCCACTTTCTTCTGTAGAATATCTTTAATATTCACCAGTCTAGTCTCACTTTTTTTCCTCACATATTTTTAGATAAATGTGTGAATTAGAAATGCACAACCAAAAATAAAAGGATTACACTTTTATGACAGTTGGTATTTCCCGTTTTATGCAGTTGTCTCTTGTGCTGTGAATTGCAATTCTTGACCAAAGCTTTCAGTTTGGTCATTACGTGAATGACTTATTGGGCAGCTTTATGTGCTCAGTGGTTTGTTTCATTTAGTGTTTCCTGAATGAAAGGTTGTGTGTGTGCGTGTGTGTGTGTGTGTGTGTGTGTAAGGTTTGCCTGTTCAGGTGAGATAGTGAGAGAAAATGCAGATCTGCCTTTCATGTGCATGGGAATTACTTGCTTACATCTTTGACTTCAGCATGAATCACCGGCTGCTTGATCAGCACTCGCACTCACCATGGAGGACTTGAAATGGAGCCTTTCTTCTGTCTGTCTCACTCTCCTGCTTTGTCAGCCGGGCTGCATTTCAGATCTTATTCCGCTGACACGGATTCACTTTTTTTGTGATCTGTTGTGCTGTTGCTGCTCTGAGCAGCTCTGCATACCTTCATTCCTTTTTTTTATCGTTAGAGGGGGAACAAAAATCTAAGAAAGTTCATAAAGACTTCAATGTCCAAAAAAATGGCTTGAAATCCAGAATAATGCCATCTTTTTGCACTTTGGTTAAAATGATATTGGTTGTATGCCTGCATGTGCCACCAGCTCTTACACAAAAAGGTTATTTTTGGATATTAATAGAACTAGTTGGTCATTTTAAACTTAAAATGGCATTTCCAAACTAGATTAATGCCTTGTAGGATGAAAAATGTTTCAAACTGTTATTTATTGAAATATTTAGTTGTTTGGGATATCCCATCAATGTGTACAAAAATCACCATGCTAACCAATTCCCTGTGCTGGTGTATGTTTTTAGATTTTTGTCTTTATTAGTTTTCTTCAAATCGTCTGTGTTTAACATATCCTCATTTCCATCGGTTCATCCAGCGATGAATGACCTGCTGCAGACGATGGCGGTGGCAGGTGTTCCTGGGCCACAGTGGGCAGGTAGCACAGACAATCTGGATGAACCTGAAGTCGGAGACGTGGGCGTCACCAGCAGCAGCAGGCGTAGCGGAGAGCGCATGAAAGAATTTGCCTTGTCCACCAACGCCATCAACTGTGCTGTCCTGAGCCTGCCCACCTCAGGCCAGAGCAGAACCAAACACCGGCTTCAGGTCAAAGGTAAGAAAGCAGGAATTCATCTTTAATGATGTTTTTATTTGTGAGATAGTTTTAGCATTTGATGTATTGATATATATATATATAGCTTAAAGGAAATAAATCAGGTGAGCATCACTTTTCCTTGTATCTCCACAGACAATGCTTCCTGTGAGGATGTCGCCGGCTCCTCAGATGACCCTAAAAGTCAAGGTAAAACTTAACATGATACCAGAAACAAAGAATACTCGCGTCACATGGTCAGACGTTAGAGCATATGTAGTTACTTTCATCACCAATGGGAAGTCAAAGAACCTTTCAAACAAGAAATAGACCAAACAAAAGCAGGTCACGTCCTTTTCCAAACCACAGCTTATCTTTAAACTCTGTTCCTTCACTTCGATTTACGCCTAAACTAAAACAATTTGAGCTGAGAGAGGAAAATATCAGCTTCCTCTTAAAGTAAAATTGACTCTAACTCAGACATCTGGATGTTGTCCAGGATATTTAATCTACAGCGGAGCAGCGATTAATAAGGTCTGCGCTGCTCCAACGTTGATGACCCAGTTGTTACACAGTAACACAACTACACATTCCTAACTCTTCAGCTTTGTACTCATTGTATCAATGCTGGTCTTTTCCAATTTCTACATAAAATGTTTTTGTTAAAAAATAAAGCATTTGCTTTCATGTGTTGCCGAAGTCACAAAGCAACATGATCTTCATTGGCCATTTGCATCCCATTTACCTGAAGTCAGTCTGGACTTCTCTTAGCACCTGAGTTCCCAGCATGCTCTTACAAAATAAAATGTATGCTTGTGAGACTCATTTCTCAGTCCATGCCTGTAATGGCTGCAGGAAATGGACATCGATTCTGACTCAGCACAACTTAAAACGCTTTTAGGGTATCAAATAAATGATTAAGGCGCCTATTCACTTATCAAGCAACTTTTCTGAACGCTTTGATTCGTTTTGCTTTCAGGTTTTAAACAGTATTACACTTGGCTTCCTTTGTGTTTTGAGCAGCAGTAATGAGTAGTAAAATCCCACAAACACCTCCCATATTACTGTATGCATTATGATTATGTGTGTGTGTGTTTCATCAGGCCTGCAGGGGTCTAGCGGTACACTTGCTTTGTGTCGTCCTGTTGAGCAGAGAACTATGTGCAGAGTGCCCTGTAGCATCTGTAGTAAGTGCCAGTTACTTTGCAGTGACTCTCACTTTGGGCTACAAATAATGGGCTGCTTTCCTTCACATAACACCTATAATATAGCTCAGATCTTTGAAAGTTGACTTGAAATCTAATTTGGTGTATGTATTCTTTCTGAGATGGTTTCACTAACACCCGGCTGAAATGATCTTTGTGGACACAGAAAAGAGCAAAGTCACATTTTCTTGACTTTATTGGACTTTTTCCTTTTGTTTCTTTTTTTTCCCCCACTAACACACTTATACTCTTTTGAACTTTGTCAGTTTTCCCTTTTCTCCCCAAGCATATGGGTCTTCTTATTTAGGTTTTCCTATGCTTTCCATCCATGGTCCTTTGTTTTCTTAGATGGACATATTGGTGCAGTAACCTGGCACTGAGCCATTCTTTCTGTCCCTCAACCTGGCATGAGCCATCTGCTGTCCCAGCAGGTGATGCTCTGTCAGACACTCCTGTTTTAGAGCACGTTGGTGTGGCTACATGTAAGCCTGTATAAGTCCTTACTGTGGATGTGTTCGCCTTCCCTCTTGTTCTTTACCCAGCCTCCAGACCCTCCAGTCTCCATAGCAACAGGACCATCAGTAGCAATAGTAACAATAACTCGCACCTCGCTTCTCCTCTGGAGGGCAAAGGTACGCTCCTTCGTTGTCCTCCACCTCTTTCTCCCCTCAAACTTTTCAGTTTTTCTCATTTTGAGGTTTAGCGTTTTCTGTCACACGGTCTGTGTTTTGGTTTAATCAGACTGACCTGTCATGGTGTAAAGGCTAAATGTTACCAAGTTCTCAATAAGAACTTAAGCAGCTCCTGTCAGCAAACAAAACCCCTCATTTCCTTGTTCTCTAACTCATAGGCACGTTGAACGGCCGTCTCAGCAGGCCTCAAAGCGAGAGCAGTGGGGAGTTCAGCCTGAGCCTGGACCAGGAGGTGTGGTCCAGCAGTGGCAGCAGCCCCGTCCAGCAGCCCAGCTCCTCTCGCTCCTCCCGCCAGAGTCCCCTACAGCTGTGCAGGCCCCTTGAGCCGTCCAGTTCCACTGGTAGCTCTGGTCCGTTACAGGTCAAGAAGCAAGGATCCCCCAGTGAAGTTCTTTCCCTGCAGCAGTTCTTGGATGAGGGTATTGATCCTGCAGAGGTGAGGCTTTGTAAATGGATTGCATTGTTGTTTTTACAGTACAAAGTAAAGCACATTTATTTCAATGCTCTGTCTTGTTTTAGTCTGGCAGTCAGGAGAACCTCACTGTAGACTCTCCTCGTCTCTCCACCTCCTCCGACCATACGCCAAAAGAACGCACTTCTACAAAGGGCCGGGGTATATTGCGCTCATCCAGCGGGAAAGCAGCACTGGGCAGCGGTGACCGACCACCGAGCTCCTCGGGACAAACCAGTCGCCCTTCTCTACGGAAGGCTGAGAGTACCCGCGTAAAAGGCTCTGCCCCGATCCGCTCCAGCCTGTCCTCCCAGGGCAAAGCCACGTCCGTCTCGGGACGCCTGGACTCGACCTCCTCCACACTGCCTCGGGCCAGCAGTGTCATCTCCACCGCCGAAGGTACCACACGGCGCACCAGCATCCACGACCTGCTGTCCAAAGATCACCGGCAGCCCGTGTCTGTTGACGCCTCTCCTCCCGTCCCTTCCCCCAAGGCTGGAGTACGCTCGCAGCCGACACCCAGTGAGTACCACCCCAACAGCACCTGCCTCCAGGGACCCATGTTCACCACTTCCCCAATGCCCAAATCGCTCAGCTTACCGTGCAGTAGCTCAGAGGACCCCGACCTGACCAGCCTTGAGACATTCCTCGGCCCCTCCTTCACCATAGAGTCAGTGTTCATGAACTCCATCTTTAGTGAATCAGCAGAAACCCTCCCTTTTCTGTCCCTGAACCCCACCTTAGTCAGCAACATCAGTGGACCTCCTGTTACAAATAAATCCCACCCTCCTCCTGCACCAAACCACAGTCAGAACCAGAGTCCTCCCAGTCAGCCCAATGAGCAGTTAAGATCCAGTTCAGATCCAGCTCAGTATGGAGTCGATCCCAGTTTAGGTAATGATTCAGATCTGACTCTGAGCCCAGAGGAAAACCAGTCTCTGTGGTACGAGTACGGCTGTGTGTGATTTACAGGTTTTGGGCTCAATGATCATGACTTTACTAAGAATGTTTTTATCTTTTCTGCATGTATTTATCAGAACACTATCTTTGTTTGTGGGTCGTTTTCGGTTCATTGTGGCGCTTAATTTTTTTTCTCCTTGTCTTTTCTGTTTTTAAGTTGGGACTTTAAATTTTCCTTCATCTATAGGCTTTTGCCATGTTTTTTTTTTTTTTTCTTCATCAAACTGTTTCACTGGCTGAAACAATTATCTATTGTAGTAGGTTTTATATAAGAGCCTGTAACTTTTTTTGTGTGTAGCTTTAGATTAGAATATTTTTCAAGATCTTATCCTAAAGAAGGCCCAGACTGGTTGAGTTAATGTTAACCATAATAAATTAGCCGAATCTCCAGAAGTCAACATGATGAAAGCATTTATGTCACATTAAAGTCTAGTATTGTGTCAGATATGTTCACTTTCTACTGATGTTTTAGTTGATTAGAATTATTCACTTAACTGCATGGCTTATTGTTTTCAGTGCGCTCTGACATATTCATTTTGATTGTTGGGATCAAAATGGTTTTACTTTTGTCTTTTTTTTTTTTACATGTGCACTGTTTGTTTTGTGCATTTGACACCCTATGTGTGTGTGTTTTTTGTCTTGTGTGTTGGAACATTTTCTGAATGGGGGACGTGCTGGATTTTAACTGACCTGGGGCTGGTGACAAATGAATGATCTTGCAAATGATCTCAGTGGGGTCATGAGTGAAAACAGGTGGAATTTGACATTTTGTGTTGGATTGCAGTAGTAAGACGGTGATGATCAAGTGTAGCTTTTAGCCAGTTTTTGGTAGTTATAAACACAGAATGTGTATTTCAAGTTGGCAAGTTAGATTGTAAAAACGTGCTTTTTTTTTTACAAGTCCCGATGCACCAAAACATAAGAATTGATCAATTTTGACTGTGTTTGACTGACACTATTTATACTAGATGAGCACTTCTCATTGTGCCAAAACTATTAAACAAACTGTTTTAAATGTATTTATTTCAGTTCTACAGTTGATGTATTTATCAATATTCATAGTAAATGTGATTTATGAAGTGAATTAAAGTCTTCTCGTAACTCTGCAGATGTAACATCAACATTGCCTTTATCCTACAGATGTGGAGGGCAGAAAGTCTAAGAGCAGGAGTGGGGCACCGCAGCAAAGCTGCTAAACCTTGCCCCTCCTGCGTTGGTCCAGGTGCTGCCATGCTGCGAGTGCGTGGTGAGTGAGCGCTGCTGGAGCGGGAGGGGAGGGAGGAGGGGTCAGTCTTGTCTCCATGGGAACCCTAAAACGTGGTGTAACAGATGTCTTAAATCATGCTGCGCACTTGCTCCCTCCTGCTTCTCTCAGCTGTCACCTTAAAGCTCCTCCCCTCCCTCCCTCCCTCCCTACCGCACGCCTGTGCACAGATCCTGATGGAACCAGGTCTGCATGGCATATGGTTCATTTTACAACTCTGCCTGTTTTGTGTCTACGTCGTACAGAAGCAGCTCCAGCAGTACACAGTTTCCCCCACATTATGTGGCACACGTGCTGTTTTTAAATGAAAACTGCTGAGTCATTCGTACTTATGACCTTTTTAGCTGTTGCCACCGCTGCATGGCTTTAGTGTAACGCTGAAATCCTTCCATCTATGCATGTAGATCCAAGCTGGTTGCTTTTCTCCTTTTGCAACATCACAGTTCTTACCAGACAGCTGTATTGTTTCTTAACTTGTACTTTTGTTCCATTTGTTTCCAGTTTTTCTAACCTCTCTTCTTTCTCTCCTGATGTTTATTTTTCATCTTTTTTGCACTTCTCTTTGCTTGCGCGGGACTCAGAGAGAAAGGTGGCCTTGGAGCTATGTGTCTGAAGCGTTGTAGACCCAATCTATCAACTACAGTGAAAAAAGATTGTATATCCCAGTTTCAACCTTTTTATTAGGAAATCCGGGACAGTCCATTGGAGAAAAGTGGCTTCCTTCTCTGTTTCTTTTTCCTTGAATCAAGGATTTGTCCGTGAAATACTACATAGATTTGCATTGACATTTTTTGTCCCCTACAGACTGTTCTGGATTGCACTGCCACTTGTGTTTTTGTGTGGCAGATTGCTAAATGTGGACTAAGATTTAAGTGCCAATGTTCCCACAACCAATCCTAAACTGAACTGACTGTCTTCTACACAACTTAAAAGTCAGATAGATGTTTTTTTTTTTTGCCTGATGCTGTAGATGAGTTTTAAAAATGGACAGAACGCACAAAGACGACACAAACCTGTCTGCACAAAAATCCTCCCGGCTGTCGTTCAGACTGAAGAACAACAATCTGCATGGAGCAATCAGCCGTTTCCTTTATCCAATCAAAGAGAAGAATGGTGAAGATATAAAAGCCAGGATGCACTTGGACATAAAGCCATGACAGGTTGAAGAATGAAGTTTTGATCTGAAAGAGACTGCCTGTGGCAACGTTTCAGGTCACCTATGTCAACATCAACTCTGGTTTATGTCACAATAAAGACACACGGTTTATGTTCCTGAAATCCTACTTAATCATAGATACTTTATCACACCAGTCCTACTCTGATGTAGAAAGTTGTGGCAGATGTGCAGAGTTGTATTTGTTGTTCTGAGGGGGATTAAGGAGCTGCTGGTTTAGTCTGACCAGAGTAGGTGACCTGTGACTTGTAGCTAACAGATGATGTGTAGATTTCTGTTGTGTTGAACAAGTTTTTTTTCTTCCTTTTCCACTTTTACATGTTCTTATAATGTAATTAAAATGACGAAGAATACTGTGTATGATTATTTCTTAATTTTACACACAACTTTGATTTAGGAACATTGGATTGCATTTCCTGTGCTGAGCTAATATATTTAAATTTCATTCTTCAAACATGGTTGGTAAATATTTTGTCCAACCTAATCTAATTAAGCGCACAAAAAATGCATTTGTGTTAAAAGCTGGTTTTCTTTATAAACATAAGTTGTCATAAATAAATAAAATGCTTTTAAAGTTAAACACAGGACCAATGTATCATCAACCCACCAATATTTTCTGCCTAAATATGTTACTGTAAGATGTTTAGTTGCCACTAAAGAAAGATGACCATGTTGGCAAAGTCGTCATTAGGGTACTTCTATGTAACTTGGCACCATCTAGAGTTGAATAGTGGTACTGCAGACTGAAAACATGAAAAATTGGTACGTTTTTCCAATGACTTTTTCCATGTAAGCAGCACTTTGCACCCCTTATGTTGAGTAAAACCTTTTTTTTATATAAAACCTTTGCGTTACATGCACAATTCAAAATTTACTTTTTGACAAATTTACTTTTTTGTTCAGTAAAAATGATTTTGTTGAAAAGTATTAACTGAAGCTTGTTTAGAAAACCTGTTGATTAATGTGTTGAACATAAATAAAACTAAAGTAGGACAAAATGTATGTTAAATAAAACAGCTTTGATATAGGTTTTAAAAACTGAATTTAAAGGGACTCATTGCAAGACAGAAAAAAAAATAATCTGCATCTTTCTGTCAGAAATATGTTTGTGATATTAAAAAAACACTTTTGACCAAACATTTACCAACGACCATATGTCAGTTTACCTACAGAAACATAGTGACTTCCATGAAAGAGTTTGGGATAAGGAAGTCTGGCAGATTCCTACTGATTTAAGTAAAGCGTGCAGAAAAAAAACATTACATTGAACATACCTGCATTTCAGAATTACTAATATATCTAAAAAAACTACTAGAAATGGTGATCTTGGAGCCTGACTTATGTTCAGGAAGACCACTGGATTCTGCAATTTGGGACCCAGCCTGCCACTTCTTTTGCAGCCTAGACCCCTGGACAAAACTTTATATAGATTGCCCTATTTTTTCCTCTTTACATTTCCATACAGGGTTTCTTTAAGGAATCATCACCACCAAGGTCACAGCAGGTCTGATACCAAATTCTTCAGGCAGACACATGAAAAAAAGTCAGACAAATTCACAACTGTATACACCAGATAGATTTATGTAAAAAAAAAAAAAAAATACATTATCCAAGTGCATTTTTAATTAACAAATTCAAAGAACCCTTGAAACACCTTTTCAATATAAGATTTTTATTAATTGTATGATCATGCAAAAATCCAGCATCCAATTCACTTTAAACATGTCGCACCTTCTTATTGTCAGGTTACATTGCAATACATTTACTTTCAGAAGTGCACAATCAAGCTAAAGTTTCTGCATTTCATCTCAGACAACCATTTCATAACCTTGAGGATGCAAGAAACAAATTTCAATTTTCTATATTGACAGTGAAAAATTAGCAGAAAGTAGACATGCATATTTCTTCCATTTGTAAAACTGCATATATAGTGTTGCGGTAAGATTTGTATAATTTTTTATTCTATTATTTTTTACTATGTTTAAGCGTTTGATCCCCATATTTCAGTTTAGTTTTAAATCAAGCAGGTTAGACATTTGGCAAAGTATTTGAACAATGGAAAAATAAAATAAAAACTGAATAACAAGCACGTTTGATCACTGTTCATTATCTGGACCTGGACTGTCAAAATTCAAGTAATAACCTTGCCAGGTAACAAAAGCTATGCTACTTTTACTTCTTTAGGCCAATTTTTAATACATCTCAAATAGAGGAAAACCTGATTTAGAGAACAATTAAAGGTGGAACAGCTTACCAGATTCAGTACCCAACAGTATTTTAAATCAAAAAATAATTCAGAAAATCAATTAAAATCAATATATGCTTGTTTAAAAAAAAGAGTTCTGGTGCAACATTAAACAACATTTCTGGCCCCAAAAATTATTACATGTAAAAGACATTAACTGCTCAAGAATCATTTAGTTTCTTTGCTTTAATAAACCAAAATGTCAGCTGTGAAATGCTGGCTTTACCATTTAACAATAATAATAGTAAAACGTATTACCTGCCCAAATACTTTGACAAATTTCCTTCCCTCAGATCAATTCAGAAAGATTTACCACAAAGCAAGTTCGACACAGACTTGTTTTAGTTGATGAGGGTTTATAATGAACTTACGTTTTTCAGGATCTGGTTTGATCTACATAAAATGTGACCTAGCGCACTGTATTATGGTTAATTTTGAGCAGTGACGCTGATGTTTTATTTCAGGAATTAAATGTTCCTTTTTGTTAACATGATGAAAGTAGTACAAGGTTTGCTCAACACCTCTGGATTTTTTCAAGTGGGTTTTAAATTTCCAGACCTTCACAGATGCTACTTAGTATAATTAGGTTAAAATCTGAAGATAAAAGGAATATCTTCAGAAAGAATTTGGCATATGGCAGTGCTTGTTTTGCAGAGTTCATCCAAAATTCTGAACATAAATTCCTCTTGTGCGTTAAACGCAAGTCACCACTGATCTCGGACTTCCGATTTTTCCTTTTTAGTGTGGTAATTTTGCTTTGTAGTATACCCCTTAACTTATCAAAATTCCAATTGTCTCATTTAGCATGCCCATTATGGTGTGGAAAAGCACACACACACATACAATATAAAACAAAGTTTCTGAACAAAAACAAAAGCACATTTTGACCGGTGGCATCAACACAGAACCAGATTGTTGCCTACAGCACAAACAAAAATACTCAGATCCAAAAAAAAAAAAAAATCATCACAGTTCCAGATTTACAAAGCGCTGGGGTGGTGCAAACGGTGTGAGGGGGCACAGCATTCATGGCAGGTTGGATGTGTCGCTCAGAGAAGCACGGGCAGGTCTACAACACGTGTGATATGTCATGATGGTTCCTGCAACAGCCGACACAATTACTATGGAGCATCCTGGTGCAGATGGGACACGCAGAGAACGTCGCCCATTCGCAGGTACAAAGTCAACAAGTTGTGACAACACAGTGAACCAATGGTGAGGCAAAGTTCAACCACTGACACAGACGTGTGCGTTTTGTTTTGTATGAATCTGATTAAAAGCAGGAGTTTCAGCAATGGCATGTTGTATTCATCTTGTGCAGAACATTTAAAAAGGTCTCTGCCTCTTTTGGCTTCATTGCTTTACAGATTTTGTGACCAAACACAACAAACATATTGACATCCAAACACAACTACAACACTGAACAAAAATGTTTGTTTTTTTTTAAAAATGACCAAATCTACTTATTAGGATCAGCAAAAGTCTTATAGCCCTCAAGCAGCTTCCCATTAAGCCTAGGTTGTATGGTTTAATCTCTCAGCTGCATCCTCTTTGAACATGCTTTTTATTAATGCCAGGATTTTACACAGAAGTACAGCAAGCCAAGAAGGACAATATAGAAATTTAAAGAATGCTTTTCAGAACGAGACACAGACGCATGGCTGACATGTTTCTCGTCATCACGCGGTGTGGCGCTACTAAGACGGTAATGAGACTGGTCGGTGAAGGTCACAGCAGATGAGGAGAAAATACCAGCCAGGAATGATAGAAGAGTAATTTTGGCAAGCATAACCTGAAGTTGCAGAAAGGTTCACTCCTTCAGAAGAGCGAACACAACAGCATTGAGTCATCAAAGTGTGTGTGCAAAAAAAAACAAAACAACAACAAAAAGAAAACAGTACAGGCCATTCTATAGATTAATAATTCATGCTACACTTCAGACCACACACAAACAGACAAAAATGTGTTGGAGAGAGAGAGCATTCATGCTTACAGCTCAATTTGGAAACGTGGAGTTTCAGACTTTTCCCCCCCAACAGTGCCGACTTGTGTTTGAAATTAAACACTACAGATCGAGTCCTTCTGCAACTTCAGGATCAGCTGGCCTGTTCGTTGTGTCTAAAGCTCAAGACTTGACCCCAAATGTGAAGCACAGAGACTGAGTGTGTGTCTGTGTGCATGCATGTTGTGTGTATTTACACCGATAAACCTCACAGCACAGGGGAAAACAAACAAACAAACAAAACCACCCACTCTCCTGCCTAAAATTCCCTTTTAAAACCGAGAAAGCAAACACGTTTTCCCATTTTTCCCCCCTGCATAAATATCTATTTATAGACAGTTCTGTTTAAATAAAGCCCCCTTTCTTAAAAAAAAATGTCAACATAAAATATTTTAATAGTATCTCTTAACCAGGACATAATAAAGCATTTATTAAAATATTACAAAAATAAAAATAATACAGGTCCCTTCAGTAACATACCTTAAAAACACTATGGAGATACTCAAACCTGACTTCTAAAATTGGTGAAGCCTGATATTAATTACTCTCATTCCCATTAGCCCCCACCAGAACAGTAATAAACCAGTTAACTACAAAAGCAAAACACACAAAACGATACTAACAAATGTTTCAAAGACACATCAGACATCCAGATACACTTGCTGCCTAAGTCATACTCACTGTGTGTCAAGTGTAATTGTTTTTCAGTAATTATATATCTATGTATATTCTTTGAAACATTAATACTTTTTCCACACAGCAGACCAAACAGAGACAGGGGTGGGGGTGAGGGGAGGCCATTCAGGACAGCATCACCCCTGTGTTACCATCAGAAACATGCACCATCTTCAAGAGGGGGCTGACATCACCTGCGTTCCAACATCATCCGGTAAGGGTTGGACTGGATTGGTGTTAGTCGGTCATTCATTCAAGCTTTTGAAAATGCATTTTATTTTTTACTGATTTGTTTTCTTTTGTTTTTAAACATTGAAATATATTAACCCCACTTTTGTATTATCCTAGCATCCTCCATCGTCCCAGTCAGGGATCCAGACTCCGCTCTGACCACGGAGACAAAATGCTCCTAATAGTATTTGAGTTCAGGCAAACCTGGAGAAGAGGGAAAATAAGTGAGTGGAGCAGCTTTGTGAATGAGTTCAGTTCATCTAAAATCTATATAAAAAAAAACAAAAAGAAAAAAAAATTGCAACTAAGTAAGTTGTTCTAGTTTTATATCCAGATCTTGAGATATTGGTTTGTCTACAAAAAAAATCAACTGTTTTACACCAGATCCCATTCTGATGCAATCTGGGCTCAAACCTGGAGCCTCAGAATTGCAAGACCGCAGCACTGACTGCTGAGCTACCGCAGCCCCAGGAATCAGTGATAGTTCCATCACTCATCAAAACTAAACCACGTGTAAGTTCTTGGCCTCCAGGCTCTGAAGTACTACTACAGTGAACAAGTGGCTCTGCATCCAGAGGAAGTATCATCAGCCTCAATGAAAGGTGAAGGCGCTGATGAATCCGATTGCTTTTGAACAGCTTTTTAAAAAAAGGAATGATTTTCAAGAATGAGCTCTCTAAAAAGCCATAACTCTCCTTCCTACTTTTAATGGCAACATTTACGTAACAAAGACGATAAGCAGACCAACAATCAGACTGAAGTTGCATATTGTAGCTTTTAAAAAACAGAATATGAAAAAAAAAAACCAATAGAATTCCCCTAAAAAATTTAATCGCCAATGAAAAGGTTTTTCGACCGTTAAAAATCCTGCTTGAAGCAACTGCTGCTCCCTCCAAGCGGTCTTCAGATGGTCTCCTGTTGCTGCCTTACCTGAGCCTGGGCTGTCTGTTCACTGCAGCGGTGCAGCCGGAGCTCCAGAACAGTGGAAGTGCACGTTGAGCCATTTGGTATCGCGGCGATGCCACACACGAGTCTCCTCCGACTGGCAGGAGCGCGGCCGCCCTTGGCCGTCGATGTACTGCGTCAGGCGGATGTAGGCGATGCAGGCGGCCTCCTCGCCAATCAGATGGACGTGTGGGTTGAGGATGGTGGTGTGCACTGGTTTGCTGTTTTTACTCAGAACTATGAAAACAAAAAGGAGGGAATCTTAAACTCTTTACGTATGTAGGCAAGTGTTTTAAACTAAAACGTTGGCATATAAATAAATTGCATTACATGTAGATTATTTGCCTGTACTCCTTCAATAGACCTTTCTTATCCTAAATACAGATGTTCAACTGAACTGACAGGAATCAGCTAAAGTATGCCTGTAGATTTCATATGATGAAGTTCAACTAGACAGTTATTCAGTCCTTGAAATGAAAGAACTTACGATTCTCAAAGTAGAACTTGTGGAAGTCCATGCCCTCAACCAGGTTTCCAAGGGCCTCTGGCTCAAAAGATGTCAGTCCAGGGTCACAGATTCTCCTGTGGAAATGAAAAGCAGCATTAAATAATCCTGCAGCAATAAAATGAGCAAAAGACCTGAAGAACAAATGTAAATATTTAAATGGTGTGCTTTTTTCACAGAAAATGTATTAATTGTCTGTGTGGTAGGTGACTCTTTTTCCCAACAAAGCAGCCAGCCAAATAAATATATTTAGCTATAAATGAAAACTTACGTGTAAGCCTCAAAATCCCCGTTGTTGATGGCTTCAATCAGCTGCTCTGTCATCTTTATGATTTCTTGTTTACGAGCTAAAAATGGGAGAGGTAATAAAAACACAAAAAACAAGCTGAAACAAAAGGTCAGGAAGCGTCTGGAGGTTAAACATGCACATCCCCAGACATGTGCTCCACCTCAACTCGCTGCCTAACATTTGAAATGAAATCCTCATGTGGGTATGGTGATATTTGTAATGCCTCAGTCTGAAACATGCCACCCCCCAAATTGAGTGTTTTTATTGCTGTTTGTTCTTGCATTGGCAAACTTTATGGATGTACATGAAGACAATAAAGGAAAATCAGCTTTCAAACCTCAGCATCTTCATGAAGCTCTGTACATGAATTGCAGACAAACCACTTCAACTCTGCTTAAGAAGCCTTTCCACGAGTTCTACACAAACTGCCTTTCTCTTACACAGCTGCAGGTTGCTGTTGCCTGCTGGGGGTGATTGGGCGGACCCTGGTTCAGGGCTGCAGCTCTGAGCTGGACTGATCTGAGCTACAGGGTCGGTGGAGCCACTAATAAACTCCTGCAGAGGTCAAGCTGCAGGCAAGTAAAGTCATTCCAGAACAAATTTATTATAGGCACGGCTTCTCAGCTTTTCTTGATAATCAGCTGATGATGCACAAAATGTATGACAACAGTGATTAAAAAAAGAAATGGAACAAAGACTCTGGGCTGTTGAAGAGTACAGAAGGCAGCAGAAAACCGTAGTCAGCTCAAGGTGCCAGCAGATGGCACCACAAGAAACCAAATTTAGGTCTGATGAAAGGAAAATCTTTTGTTCCTTCCCTTTCCAACAATAGACGTATCAAAGATGAGTTTAGAAGAAAAATTGAGACAAAAAAAGAGTGCTGAATTAAACCTGCTGACTTACAGGTGGGTGAAGGGCAGTCAGGAGATGATGTGTGGGCCTGTTCTTCAGGAGTTCTGCACTTTTCTAACCCTGAACGCTCTTTAGCAGCCGGCCCTACAGCAGCTACTATCATTATAACACAGGAAGCCTGAAGGCAACAGGCGACCGCTTGTCTTACCAAAATCTGACATAAAGCTCACAAGGCTTTACATTAGTGATTGTGTTTATGCAACAAACAATATAAAATGCTTTATGTGGTATAATTTTATTCAGATTATTTAAAACCACTTGTGGACATGCAATGTTCTGTCACCCAGTGACTCTTCTGGCATGTGACTGAACTTGTCCAATTTATTTAAGAGCTCTTAAGAAAATGTAGTTTCTCTAACTTTCTGTGTAGTGACAAGGCATTCTTTGACTACAACATCATAATATCAGTTTGTACAAAAGATGTGAGATAAGGCAACAGCACAAACATACTAACAATAATACAGTATTATTTCAGTGCCCCCAGACCAATTAAATGCATTTGAAAACTTGTCTCTTCTCCGTGATGCTCTTCTGAATACAAAATCTCCAAATTCCAAACTCTTTCACTCAGAGCTCTTTCTTTTGGAATAAAACCTGACAGTTGCCTAAAACACCAACACAGCAGGCATGCATTAGTTCAATCTAAAACGGAAAAAAAGATTTTGTCATTTCTTCCTATCTGATCTGGACATGACAAAGTGATCCGTAAAAAGCATGCAAAGTAGGTGAAAGTTGGACAGCTACCTTTCCTACCTTTCATCTCCTCCTCTTCTGCATTATTACAGCTCTCTGTGGAGCCCTGTCAACCAGAAAGGGTTCAGACAAAATAAGATAAGACAAAAAAGGAGGTGAGATTGAGAGGAAAGGAAAAAAAAAAGAGAGAGCAAGTATTTTTTGTATGTATTTTTGAACGGAACAAAGCTGACGGGTCTGGACACGTTGCCTAGACGGACACAGAATCAACCTGATGGACAGATGAACAGGTAGGAAGCACTCCCTCCCAGGAGCACAAACCAGCCAGGACAGCAGCAAGGAGAGGCACAGAGAGCCACACACAAAGCAACAATGTGTGGGAGCAATTTTCAGTCACTAATATGGAGTGTTCGTGTGAAACTGCTCTTCAAGATAAAGCATGCCCGGGTGACGTGTGAATAGTGTCAATATCAAAAATATATATTGCAATAGTAGTTGGCAAGCTTGTAAACCAAAGTGAGAGTGTAAGCTGTGGAAGTTAGGCCCTGTTTTTTTTAAAGCCAAACAGGTGCTAAAAGACTGACCTGTTATCCTGGTGCATGTGCTGTTTTTAAAGTGATTTGTGAAGGACTTTCTTCTTTATAAAAATGTGACATTTGATGTGATCTAAAACCAAATAGTAATAGCAGCATGATGCATGTGCAGGGTTGTGTGTAAGTACTTATGATCAGTAGTCTACTTGCAATAGACAGAGCAATCTCAGTTTGTGAGATGATGGTAAACAATAACCCCACTTTAAAATAAACAATGTTTTTCTTTAGACAGATTTAAATCCTCAGATTACAAAATAAAAAAAAAAAATCTATTTTAAACATCAGCATTTGTCAAATTGGTGTAAGAGAAAATGAAATGACCAATATTTAAACATTTTACGACTGACTTGGCATCTTTTATTGTCCTCTGGATAAGTTGAATAAAATGTTTACTTAGGAATTCATTCGTGTTTTTGCCAACTTAGATGTGCAGAAATGCATTTAGAAACAATCCGCGCAGGTGTTAGTAGTGGCTGGTGGTGGCTTGAGGTTGGAGAAGAAAGCGGCTTACCTTGGTGCCGTCGGCTGGGTTGTGTACAACGGTTGTCTGGGCTTCCTGGGGGGAGGTAGGAGACACTTTACCATGCAGGGATGGAATGAATGAAAGGGAATACTAACATGGAGTACCAGTATATTCCACGACATACAGAACTACTTCATTTTGGCAAACAAAGCACAGCAGGTACAGCACAGACATGTGGACTGTTTACATCAGATCATGAAGGTGTGTAGTCAGGTTGTTCCCCTTTGTTGGCACTGTGGCCAACAGGATGAGTGTAGTTTCCAAAATGGACAAAAACAGCCAAGAACACAGCTAAATATAAATTCACCCACCAAGACCAGGACTGAGGAGGACGGTTCTGCAGTACTTGTGTGCAGTGAAGGCGACTTGTCAGTTCTAATACAAATTCATCAGTCAGAACATTTTAAGTCCTTGTTTAGAGTTTTACTTGTTACTGCACACCATCTGCATGTATGTGTAACCATGCCTCCTCATCCCCAGTTTTGAACCTGCCACACAAACACCCAGCACAAAGCAGTTCGACATCTCAGAGTGCAGCAAAGGTAGGAAAAAAAAACGCAGTTTAGTCAAACATTCCTGATCTCAATTTTGCACTAGAACCAAACACTAGAACATGCAGCCCCTTTAATTACAAAATAAATGACAGAACTTCAGGTGTTTTGTTAGAATTATGTTTTTACTATAAACAGCTGAGACATGACAAAACAGCCAGTTTGAAACTTAGCAAAAAGGAAGGTTTCCAGCGGTAGCTCAAATCTCACTGAAAATTCTACTTTGAGACTTTTATTAGACTGAAGGTCTAAAAAAATTTTCCTAACATGAAATATGTACATTGGAATATATCTACAAAAAATCAAATTTGGAGGGTAACCCGAATCATCATCGAACTTAGCAAATCAAAAAATTGACCATAACTCATCCATTTTGTTTTACAAGTACTGAGCATAAATTTGGTATGGTAGTAGCTGGGACTCAAACCCAACATGTACTCTGAGTACTATTCAGTTTCACAACATATAATTAATTTTCTTTAACATGTAAAGCAGAAAAATGTTTCAAGGAACCCTACTTTCATTAAGGAATCTTATCAGAACAAATGACAGCTCCAATATGATCCTTAGGATATGAATATTATCATCAGAGGGATTATGGCTCTTTGTTGACATTTGACTATTAAATTGGAGAGTAGTTTAAGGATATTCAGGAAATTTTACAGCTAGCATTTTGTCACATTGCAGATTCCATTAAGTTTTCTTAAAATGAATTTTAATCAAATAAGATATTTTTAGTTAAGTTAACTTTCCTCAACCTGTTTCAACTTTTCCAAAAGTCTTGTTCAAGCTCCACAGCATTTCAATTAAATGACAATTTATTTACTAATGTGAACACAGGGGCTGCATCCTCCTACACAATTACATTCTGTTGTTTTTCTTCTCAAGTTCTTGTTGTACCCAGAAGTGCTCATGGGCAATTTGTAAAAGACAAAGTTTTTGATGGAACCAAAGTTCCACAGTTTATTTTCACTATACTGTAATAACCTTTTCCTGCTTTAAAGGCTAAACTGTCAACTCTCAGGTGACACATTGGAACACGGAAAGATGTTGTCAAGGCGAAGCTGAGCAGAACTTGAGTGAAGTGTTTGCCGTTTTACCACAAAATGAAAGTAATTTGTCTGCCCGCCAGTGTTGTGTGTTTGCAGGAGTTCTGGGTAAAACACGATCCAAGAGAAACACGAGTCGTCGCAGAGCAGTTGCTCAATTTTAAAGCTGTCAAAATCACCGCCAACATCAAACGTTCGTTTACAAAACAGAAGCAAAGAGGAAAAGGAAGATGAACAGGACAGAGAGAGGTTTCTTTTAACATGAGGATGGGACAAAGGTATGAACTAAAACGAAAATGAAAATGGGAAACGACGCCACAAAAAACAATGAGACTGAAGCAAACAGATATGGTACCATTGGTGCTGAAGATGACATGCTGCTGTCTTTGGTGCTGCTGCTGCTTACTACACTGTTTTTACTGTTGTTTCCCTGCAACTTGGGCAAAAATAAAACACAAGAGTGACTTCCCCCTAAAAAATCTCAAAAATGAGAATCGCAGCAAGAAAACAGTAACAGAGCTATTATATTGTTGATGTAAATTTCATCTATACTGTTGGTTTGCAGGACTCAAAACTGCAATAAATTGGAGTAAAAATTGTAAAAGCTTAACCCATGTCTGAATATATGTTTTCTGCAATTAGATGCCGTATATTTTTTTTAATGGAAGCTTGTTTTTCAATTATGCTTAAATATATTCAAGTCAGGACACTATGAGTCCCTTTTGTGATTAACCAGATTTTTCAGTATCATTGACTATACTTGATATTGTGCTGTATTTGAATTTGTCAAGATCAGGACATTCTAACAATATTATTAGAAATATAGTAGATAGAAAAGAAATTTTTTAAACAAATTTTAAATGGACTTTTTTCAGCACATTTAAAAATGATTAAATCAGCATTTGTTGCTATAAAATGAGAATTGTAATCAAAGCTCAAATCTAAAACCAGCTCCACTGAATGGTGACGCTACTCATACCATAAAAATCTAATTTATTGCCAGTCCAGGTCCGTGCATGCAGTAAAAGGCCTTGATGGAGACATGTATGTGTATGTATGCATAGAAAAACAAACTCTGCTTTATTTCTTGCAGTAACTAATATGAAGGAAACATAGTTTCCCACAAAAATCTCTTTACTGCCCAACTTAAACAATTGCTTGCATGATTCAAATAAACTTGTTTTATAAGATGTAGAAGGAGTTGGACTCTCCCTTCAGCCTCAAGTTACCTGGATAGAAAGGGAGAAGAAAAATACTCCCACAGGAAAGCAGGAGGACAAGATTGACAGATTACGTCAATAAAAAAGTTTAAAGTACACTTACAGCGTTCAGCTGCTTTACTGCAGTTCTGAAATTACCGATAAAGCTTTTAAATGTTACAACTTCACAAATGTGGTGTATTTTATCAAGTCAATAATCAGTCAGTTTTCTATTTGTATCTTTAAATAAAAATCTAATAATGTGTGTTCTGTCTCTAAATGGTTGGCAAATTATTTTTATGAGTTTTGACAAAAATTCAATCCATGTAGCATTTTTCAAAAGTTCTGTTTCTGCTCTTTGAGTTTGGATTTTTTAGAATCTGCTCTAACCTGGACAGCACTGTATGCATGTGTTACTGAAAACAAACCCGGTTTACTCACACAGGTTTGAGGACACATTCAGATGACCGAGATGTTGTTGTCACAGGAAGACAATAAATAATCATAATAATAACAACACATAGATTCAACATTAATGTAAAAAAACAAGCATGATTTGCGGTGATCAGAATATTCTGCACTTCAGGGATGATTATGGATGAAATGAAAAGACTCGATGTTTTCTATGGTCACTTTCATCAGATAACAGAGCAGGGTAACAAGACCCATGTTTCTTTTTCATCAGCAGCTAACACGGTTTTAATGGAGATCATGGTGAAAGGACGCAAGGATGCAGGTTGGATAAAATGGAACAAAAAAAAAAAGCAACAAATCACTCTTTATCAAAAACCAAAAATTAATAGCAAACAAAAAAATAGTCAGGAGAAAACATAAATAATATAAAAAAAAAAAAAAGACAGAGCCGATCTCACCATCAAACACACACTTGAGCTGGACTTCCTTTTCTGACAGACAGCAATGGAGAGGAGGAGGAGGAAGGGAAAAAATAAGGAGTCATCTGAAAATAAGAAGCTAATCAGAACAGCAAAAACCTGAACCTGCCAGGTTGATCCGAGAAAAAGGGGGAAAAAAAGACTGCACAAGCATAAAAACACCAAAGATTGGACAAAGAAATTCTAAAACTGCAGAAGAAAAACAGAATCAGCTGTAAAAATATACAGAGGTAATTTAAAAAAAATATGACAATTGTAAAATGTTTTGGAGTTGAAGGCAGAAGGAGTTTAGTTTTTGTGTAAGCAACTTTAAATAATCGAAATTTTGATTTGGCCCGTGGCACTTCACCACATGCACTGACCTCGACTCTCACTCAAAACAAACAATGAAGGGATTTATTGTGTGTTAGTTTAATTTTAAATCTGTAAGTTGAGACGTTTAGTTCAGTTCAAAACCTAAACCTACACACACTTAAAAGATACTAAAAAAACTACAGCAAAAGTACAAACAGAAAAAAACAAGTCAATACTACTTTTACAAGCTCATAATGCCACCAATAATAAAAGGGAGTCAAAAGAAAGACAACAGAAGACAAGAAAATAATTTACGTAAAAGGAAAAAATACCTTTAATGGCTCAGAAAACTTACCTTAACACCGTCCGATTTTTTGTTTAGTAAGGTTTTACACGCTGAAAGACAAATAGGACAAGATGGTGAGAAAATGGTGTGAGAAACAAACCAAAATGGTGCTGGGATTGCTCAGTCAATGGGACAAACTACAGCATACACTGACTTTATATTCGTAACAACAGGTATGAAGGATAATTAAAATAGGAAGTGTAACGCCACGACGGAAAGACAGGATATTCAAAATGACTGTAAAAACTTCTTTACAGATGAAACAGAAGTGCAGTAGCAACAAGGATATAAAAACAGAACTGAGATAATATTCTCAGCTTACACACACACACATATTATATATATATATATATATATATATAAAGAGAGAGAGAGAGAGAGGGATGTTTTGATCTTAACAATCTGAAAATCTGAAATATTAAAAGACCATAAAACAAAAACAAAACAAACAGTTTCCAAAGAACCAGCAGTCCCAGCTCATTCGGTCAATCAATCAATCAATCCATCAATAGATTCACATTTTGGTTCTAAATCAGCAGGCAGTCCACAACTGATCTAAAAGCTCAACAATTAAAAAACACAA
>JAVKLF010000073.1:7188783-7202016 GCA_034783495.1 Millerichthys robustus | reverse complement strand
GAGAGAGAGAGAGAGAGAGAGAGAGAGAGAGAGAGAGAGAGAGAGAGAGAGAGAGACCATCGAACCATCACAAGGTTAGGCCTTTGCACTTTTAGTTGATATAGTTCTGAATGTTTGTTTGTGTGTTTGGTTGGTTGGTTTTCATTAAAACCACAGAAATGTGACCTTTTCTGACCACAAAACACTATGGCTGTCGTTCTGCCAGTTCGAGACAAGCTTTTGTCCAAAAACCTCAGCAGTGTTTCTGCACAGAGACGATATCCAGCTCCTGTGTTTGTGATACAGTCCTTGTTTACATTTTAAATGCCGAAGCAGTCATTGCTTTAAGTGACAATGTTTTTTTTGTGGGTAAAGCTGAGCCCATGTGGTTATCTTAAATACATGTGACCAAACATGTTTTATCTATGATTTTTTTGGGGGGTTATGTGTGGGGTCTCTCAATCTTTAAAAATCAATGGAAAATTTTAAAAAACTTGCTGTGTAAACCAGGCATTAGTCTTTATTCGATGCTTTCGTGATATCTTGACACCATCACCACACACCAATTAAGTTGGAGTTCACCAACTGGAAGCTGTTAGACTTTTAAGTATTTCTGGACATTTTGAGGGGGACTGGTTGTCGTCTATAATAGAATAAGGAGAAAAAAGCCCTAAACATGGAACTGAGACAGAAAGCAGAAAGGCTGGTGAAGGTGAAATACACCTTTGTTTTAGCAGAAATAAAAGGTGCTGCATGAGCTGGATGATTGAGAGTCAAAAAAACTGGACCTGACACAAAACAGTGCAGAGAGGAAAACGGGACACGCACAGAAACCAACGCCAGCAAACCAATGGTGGCAGCGATTTCCTCTGTGCTTGTGTCCGTTGTGCACTTAAAGTCACTGTAAACACAAAACATGGCCAAAGAATGAACTCTACACAAATAATAAAACAATCTATGCAACTGTGTATCAGAGCGAGGAGAAAGAAAAGCATCTGTTTGCATTTCTAGACAATCCTCACTATGGGGTTTGAACCACTCAGCAAACAAAAGACACTACAAGAAAAAAAAAGAAGCGCTTAGAGTCGATTTCAAGTGTGAACATGAAGAAAAATATACAACTTTGAACAGTTCTATAACCAGAGGCTAAATGTCTACTCAGCTTTACTGCAGCCCGAATCACCCACTCGGTGATTCAAACAGACAGCTGCAATCCCATCGGTCTGCTTCGCTGTTCACAGCTGTTGGTATTCTGTGTTCGTGTGTCTGAGCACGATCAGGGGTATTGATTTAGTTAATATGCTGTAGTCTGCAACGCAAGTCCAACTGCAGAGCTAGCTGTCACTCGATCCATCATCGCTTCCCACCAGTCACCTAAAACCTCAGGTCCTATTAAATCACTTTTCGTCCATTAGATCTGACACAACTTGGGTTAAACATGAGAATAGATAAGAGGCATCAAGTTGCACCTTTTACTCCTTAGTTTTGGATTCACACTTTTTTGTGTTGGTCTTAACATGGCACTTTTCTCTGACGCTTTACTGATTGAATTCTAGTGACATGTATGTACTGTTTTTAATTCAAACCAAGTCAGCGCTTGCAAGCTTTTAATAGCTACAGTTACAAAAGCAATAAATGATTTGCTTTCCAGTACAACCCAAACATAGAGATGTCAAAAGTATTCACATTCATTACTCAAGTGAAGATACTAAACTTTTAAAGGACCTCTGTAGAAGTACACGTATAAACTCAAGCTTTATACTCAAGTACAAGTGTGAAAGTAGTGGTTTTAACACTACCTAAAGTATAAAAGTAAAATTAATGTCTAGCAAGAACATTAGGGGAAAAATTTACCTACATTTTTAAACTTTAAGGAGAATGAAATGAAAATGTACGGAGCAAAAATTCATTCAGTAAAACCGGTTGGTTTGATTTTTCTCACAATAACTGAGCCAAATTTATCTGTTTATGTCTTTTTTCTGATCAAACTGAAGCCTCTCCTCACTAAAGAAAGCCTGGTATAGTCAAATATATTTGCTTTAAATAGAATGATGACATTATTTTTATTCTTCCACACAGATTTATTAAGAAAATTAAAACATACATTGATAAAATAACATTTTAAATTCATCGTCATCATCCACCATACTTGTACAAAAACTAATCGAGGGTGAAATTTACTTGGTCTACATATTTTTCCATGATTTGACCCCCGCAAATACACACAAACAGAAAAATAAATTGATACTGTGGTACAAAACTTTGTGACTCACTCAATGAACTAAGCAGAGCAGCACAGCAGCTTTGCAACAACAAGGTTTGGGAGTCATGAGAAAAGCTGATTTGTTTTTTCACCCCAAGTTCTTCATGGGAGGTTTGCTGCAGGTAAGAGTGCATGTTACCATGGCAACACTGTCGTGTGGCTCTCGTTCTGAAGTTTTATCATCAATTCTAAGCTCTTCAGCTCACCCCACCCCAAATCAACCATACTTTGTTGGACTTGGAGCAGGCTCATTGTTGTCTTTTAGAACAGGAAGAAGGCAAAGATGTCACAATCGTACAATGATGCAGAAGACATAAACGTTTTGTATCATTCCAAGATGTAACATTTTATCCCATCTTAGACAAATAGTAACGTACAAGACAACACTGCAAGTTGAGCTGATATTTAAATAAAGAGGATGCAAGGCAGTGATTGACATGCATTCCTATAAGGAAGAGTTTCATTTTCAAATAAAAACACGACTCACGACTCCAATAGTTCTCTCAGACATTTGAACATATTGCTATATTGCAAAAGTAATACGTCACGTGAAATGTAAGGTATGCAGTTTTTGCCATTGCTAAAGCCCAACAGAGATATTTATGTAAAATGCTCGTCGAGTGTGCACGTGGAGCTGCAACACAAATACAAGCTTAATTGTTCATCATCATATTCTAATCAAAGTGAAGCCTACTTGAGTGACCGCTCGGTGGTTCCAATTCTTCTCGTCACGTCCCATGCATGAACACAGGCAGAAGAGGAAGTGAGGGGGGAGGCCATGCAAACAGAAAGGGAGGATGAAAAAGAAGAAACAAAAGCAAGGCACATGTAAGAGTCAATAACAAATAAATGAAAAACATGAAAAACTCAATATTAAAAAAACTAAAGAGCAGAAATCATAAAAAGAAAGAAATTTACCTGCAAACTCAGGTGTGAAAATAATGATCAAAATGTGCACTGACCACTTTAATAACTAGAATAACTTTGACAGGGGCTCTGTGTTGTTATTTGCCTTCTTATCTGTTGGGGAAAGCAGCCATCAGAGTTATTCATGTCAGTCATTAAGGTCTGCAGCAGCTGAGGCAGCAAGACGTTTCAGAGCAGGCATAATAACACAGACAACCGTTTCCTCGCCCTCATTTATCCCTGCCATGAACTGCCCCAAACCAATCTGAAACAAATGGGATTCACTCTGTTATTGAAAACACATAGCAGTAGAAAATTCTGGATGTACATTTATTGCATATTCCTGATCCTATAAAAGACAAGCCAAAACCAAAATATCTACAACATACAATCTACTGACAGCTATAAAATACTTTGTTAGGAATATTATTTTAGCCTGTTCATCAAGAGGTTTAATACAATAATGATTTTAAATGTTGCAAGCAGAGAATGGTAACGTGTCACTACACAATTTGTTCAGCAATGTTCTGCAGTCTATTTTTATCGATTTATTCTCTCCTTTTCTTTTTTTTGTGCTGTATTATTTATGCTGTCATTGTTTGCAGAACTCCACTTTTAAATCCAGCTTCCTAACAATCCTCTTTCAGACCTAATGTAACTTGTTTTGGTCATTAGCATTTAGTCCCCAAAAAGCAGAACACGAGTTACATGACTGTACATCACATATTCTTTTGTCAACTCTGTGTAAATCAGTGGCAATATTTGACTATAGTTTTTTTTTTTTTTTTTACTATTTTTTGCTACAAGCAGTTTTCTTTCCTTGGTGAGACAAAGAGGATCAAATAACAGCAACAGCATCTTTTAAAACCACAAAAGTTTGTTTTTTTTCCCCCTCTGCTGACCTCAGAGACGTTGTGCTTGATCTTGTCAGCCTTTAGGATGCAGCAGCTACGAACGACTCCAGAGAAACAAAAAAAATGCTGGACTTGCACAAACTGTTCGGCGCTCTCTGCCCACACTCAAGCCTCTCACTTTCTCTCTGGTTTTTCTTTTTTTTTAAGCTTTCGTACCAATTTTGGCATTACCTCATTCTGTCGGAGCCACCTAATAGTCCCCAGTGTGGCGCTCACTCTGACACACTGCATGCTTAAATGCTTTCACAGCGTTTCACATCACCACGTTGACACAATAACACACAGACACCATGACCGTACCGAGACGAAGCACTCTGAGACACAAACACGCACAATGATGCATAGTAAGGACAGCCAAATGCAACACCTCGGAGTGCAATTCAATAAAGGACTGTCTGTCGGAGAAGGAACAGAAATCTCCCTCTGGACAAGTGCAGGAACGTAACTAGACATATAAAGTAGGCAACATTAATTAACAATTTTCAAACATTTAAGTGAAGTCGATTTTCTTCTTCAGTCACATTTTTTTCTTACAATCAAAAATAAGTCTTGTTTTGTTCATTACATGAAATAAATCATAAAAAACTAAGCTATCCACCTGCAACTGATGGACGGAAACCATTGCCTTAGTTTAAATCACAATTTCCCACGATTCAGTCCTTGTCAGCTGTCAGAAGGCGTTAATGGTTTTTTGGGCATCGGTGTCACAGCGCAAAGGAGTGTGCCCCAGTTTAACAAAGCAACGCCACTTTGCCAATTAAAATGTGCCAATTATCTCAAGATCCTATGATGGCTCTCCAGCAAACACTCATCACTGTGGTGAAACATTTAGAGATTCACAAATGAGCATATTATCAGGCTGTTCGGTCCGACTTGTTTTCTCAGTCATGACGGGATGGGAAAAAAAAAGAAAAACACTTTCTGATGTACAGTAGTTGTTAAATGTACCCTAAAACACCATGAAAAATAATAATCTGTCAATCATTGTTTGGTTTCTAATTTGGTGTAAATGTAGTAGTAGAAAATCAGTTTCCACTTTCACTCCTATACCAATTAGACCATTTTATTTTTTTCTTTAGATTGCATTATTTCAACCAGTGTTCATCTCTAGTCGATACACAAAACTAGAAATCTCCACCTGCACTGTAATGTTCTGCACTGACACCTAAACTGTGTTGCAGCAGATTTTTGTGTCTTCTTCAAACATGGGACAAGCTACACGCATGGCTTTGTGAGCTTTTTCCAACCATAACCATCAGTCATTTACAGACTTTTTCAGTGACAAAAAGAGAAGTGCCAAAGTCTTTAATAAAACAGAATATTTTTACAACAGTACTGAAACTTTGGTCCTTTGAGTCCAAATTTCTTCATTCATCACATTAAATGAACATATTTATTGAACATTGTCTGAGCAGGTTATTAATTCAGCAGCCAGGCTCAAATAAAGCCACCCTGGGTTCTATACTCTAATTTATCTTCTGTTACTTTAATAGATCTGCCTCAACCATAGAGTAATGTAAGACAATATTAGATTAAATCATAAGATATTATCTTATATAACTCCATGGCCTCAAGTAACCCTAACTGTAAAGTGGTACTCAGCAGCTGGTTATCAGCTCAGTAACTCAACCTGGGATTTCTGAGTGGAGCTACATCATAAAGCTGGAAGGTAAAAAAAAAAGTAACAAAAAAAAGTGGGGCGATTGCCAGTGATTACACAAAATTAATGAGTTTACTAATAGGACTACTGGTGCCTAAACATTAGTTATTTATTTAAAAAAAGAAATAATAAGCATGTATGTCAAAAAATATCCTTAACACATATTCATTATTTAGCTCACATTCTGAGAGTAAAATCCTAGTTAATTTGTTATTTAATTTATTCTTATTTAGCTCACTGTCCTTACATTTTGCTAATTTTACCAAATTTAAAATGTAAATGTTAAATGCTATGACTAAATTTTAGATCCTAAATCTAAATGTGTAAATGTAAATGTAAAAATTAAATTCTAAATGTTGTGGCTAAATGATAAAGCTTGTGTCAAAACTGCCATCTGACATTTACGGAGTTAAAACAACGCAAATGTTGATCATTAAACCAGTAAATATACTTATTGATCGAACATTTAATATCACTTTCAGAAACAATAACAAACTCACCTCGTCTACGTTCTCAAAGGCATTGATGACATCATACGGCAAGCAGGACAGCAGGTCGATAACAAACCAGGTCTTCAGGTAGTTCATTCGGATCAGTTTAGGGTCGGAGATAACCTCCCCAGCAGGTCCAACGAAAGTGGTGTGAAAGTTTAAAACAATATCCACCAAGAAGATGACGTCCACAATGCTGTCCACCACCAGCCAGGTCACGTTGTTCTGCTTTGTCTTGAAGGAGACGTTGTAGGGCACCATTATGGCGGTGTAGAAGGTGAGGATGAGGATGACCCAGTCCCACGTGGTCTTGAATAGGCAGTAGTGCAGGATGATGTGAGGAGGAGTTTTTGGGGTCTCCTGCTTGTACTGAGGTAGGATGTCTGACCCGAGCTGCAGGACCTGCAAGAACGAGGTACATAACAGGAAACCTACCGAAGAAAGATCCATTTTCTACAGCTTGTTTTCCTTTTGTTATTATCCTTAAGGATTTTATTGAGTAAGGTCAGAATTAAAGAAAATAAAAGCTACCTCAGCCAGACGGGAGTGCTTGTGGACGTTCTCTCCTTTATGAACTGTGGGCTGCAGCTGCTGTAAAACTCCCCTGCTGCTTGTTAAAGCCCGGGTCAGTCGGGCGAACTTCCCCCAGCCTGGAGTTACACAAACAAACAGTTTGCATCTTTACCATGAATCCTGGGGCCTTAAACAATTCAGTCTCAGGGAAATCAATGTTTCAAAAAGACGTGTTTGGCATCGAAGAACCTTTAAGGGGTTTGTCATGAAAACCTTGATTATTGACCATGAACGCAGAACAAACAGTGGAGACAGACCAGTTATCTTTTCAAAGTCTGTGGGAAAAATAAACTTTCAACTAAATCTAAATAATTCTTATGTCCAAAATGTAAACATATCTTTACGTGTTCAACAACGACTTCCTGTAACTACTTTTCTCTGTCTTCTCATTCAATTTTTGATTGATTCTGAAACCTCAGTGTTTACTTTTAAAGATTGTTAAGACCTAACACCATCTCATTAAGATATGCATCCACAGCTTATTTTCAAGCAGCCAGTTTCTTTTTTCACATTTTGAAATTTAAAGAAAAGAAAACAAAAGGTGGTCAAGCACTGCCAGTAGCTGCCTCAAATTTACAGGACAGCTTACCATCTGTCCCATCCTTCCATCAACTTTACTCATTTTTCCTTTTCCGGTCGCAGGGCAGCTGGTGGTTTTCCCCAGCAATCACTAGATGAGAGGCAGGGTCTACCCTGGACAGGTCATAAGTTCATCACATGGATGCATAGAGATAAATGAGACAACCATTCACACTCTCACTCACACTTAGGGACAACAACCAGTTCATCTAAAAACTATGTTTTTGGTGTTTAGAAGGAATCCAGAGTTACGTGCAAAAAACCCACATGAGCAAAGGGAGAGCATGCAAACTCCACACAGCAAGGTGAACCTGCGACCTTCTCACTGTGAAGTGTCAACTCTAATCTGCAACTTCGTGCAGCAGTTTACTACCGTAGTACAGTACTCACAAACTGTACATTTTTTCGAATAACTCTGTAAGTTTAATTTCTTTGGTTTTAATTTTTAGTAAAGTATGACATCTGTACTGAGTCCATTTATGCACAGTGTGGGTCCTCATGACACAGTGAGCAAACACATTAAATTGCTTCATTTAGACGAGTTCAAATTGCTTTAAATTTAATTATAATTTTAAAATTCTTGTTTGTTTCCTGGTGCTTTCTTGTAGTTGTGCTCTTAAAGTCATTTGTGTTTTATTTTGGCTTTTCCAGCCCAGTGAAAATATATGCTTTGTGCTAATAGTCATTGCGACAGAGAACACATTTGTCTGACTGAGTACTTGCCAGAGCAGATGCACAATGCGTAGGGTTGAAAGGAGATGGTAACTAATTTTACCTGTGTCCCGGAATGACACACTTTAGGTCGTAAACGTCTGTTGCAAATTGTAATAATAATAAAAAAACTTTATTGCATTTTATAAAGCAGTTTGATGCCAAAGTACAAAACTCAATTTCTGAAGCTGACAAACTGTCTCATGGGGGCATGAAGTTAAACAAGTATAATTAGTTGACTCCAACCTTTGGAAGAATCGTCTTCAATCGGCTGCTTGAAGGCCGTGATGTCACTGAACGTGCAAAGGAACAGGACCACTTTCTCCTGTTCATTTCGAATGGGGGCAATCTTCACAAAGAACCAAACAGGTGTTCCTTAAAAAAGAACAACACACGTTTTGCTGCATCATCTGCTTCAGAGTGCACATGTATCAGAATTCTTGATTGCATGGTAGAAACCAAAACAATCTACATTTTTTTTTTATGTTCAATTTTTTTTTTCTGCACAGGTGCAGGCACACGAAAGTTCCACCTGCAAATGGAATCAGAGTCATATTTTCCAAAGGAAGGTTGTTTCAGTCTGGCTCTCCAACCAATTAGCAACATTTCTACAGATGCAGAAATGTTCTGGGATGCCTTTGAACTCTGCTGTAAGCTACAGAGGCTCTGAGTGCATTTGCATTACAAAAGAGTGGTGATTCTCTTCTTTTTTATTTTATTTTTCTCCATGATCACCATTGCTACTTACTGTTCTTCTTGTACATCAATATTTCAAACGAGTTCATCTCATAATTCTCAAATGTTAGTCGGACTTTTTCCGTCGTGTCCTTGTCTGTGAGCTCCCCGTACATGAAGCTGAAAAACAAACAAGAGAAAACCACTATTTAAGTATTGAATGAACAATATGTTGGGCAACCATGCTTTTTTTTTGCATAAAATTTTTGCACAAATTACCTATGAAGGAGGGTCTACTTCCTTCCAAATTGTTGTTCAAAAAGCAACTCTTTCCCCCCCAAAAAATAACAAAAAGAATCTCTGAATTTAGAGTCAGCACATATCAAATTCAGATGAGCACCGCCCCACAGCTGCCAAATTTACTCTCTTAATTTTCAAATGAGCAGCTGCTTCTCTGTCCACCATTGTTATATCTGCTCTAAAGCCACATCTGCAGACTGTAAAATGTCTCTGCTAGAAGCAAAACACAACACATTCCCTGATTTTGCGAACACGAGCAAACACAAGAGACACACACAAAAAATAATAAAACAGTGAATTAAATGCAACCAGTAGGGATAATAATAGGTTTGCTTTGATTTACATGTTTTGTTTTATTCTACTGCCAAAGGTTGAATGACACAGCCTACTGAACACAAACACCTAAAATAAAAAATAACAATGGGGGACATTACGTAAACTATAAAATACAAACAGAATGCCATGATATGACAATCTCATAAAACCATAATTTATTCACAGTAGAAACAGTAAACATATTAAATATTTAAACTAACGTTTAGCACGTCTGAAAAAAAAAATGCACGCCTAAACTTGATGGCAACACATCTGAACTGTTGATGATGAGATATTCCGTCTTTAGACCTTTAACCTGTTTACTATGTTCCATTGTCAACAAAATACAGGTTTATGCAGTTTGTACTGCATTCTGTTTTGATTTACATTTTACAAAACACCCCCATTTTTTTTATTTGGGGTTGTTAAGAAAATCCTGATAAAATAGAACAAGATCGAACACATTTAATGCATACATTTGTACAATAAAACAGTGTTTGGAACCTGATAGAAATCTTGTCACAAACTTTGATATTAAGAATTCAAAGTTAAAAGATAAAAGCAGCAGCAACAACAAATTTTTAAACGGTATAAAAGGAATTAAAGATTGCAGGTGGGGAGATCAACTATCAAGGCACTTAAACATTAAAAAGCAGCATCGATGTATTAGTAAAATAAACACTAAAACAAGATAAAAGGAATGGCATGGGAGATAACCTCGCTGTCTGTGAAAACTCGAGTTCAAAACAACTTGTGCTCTGATTATAGATGCTCTTATGTGTAAAGAACTCTCTGGAGTAAGATGTGACGATTCATTTTCATCCTTTTTTTCCTTTTATTTATCTCCATTTAGTTTTGCCCTTTAGGCTCTTTTGTGCAGCTCGCTAAACAGAAAACAGGCAGGAGTCCTGTTCCTCAAAGAGGTGTAGCCAGCATCATTCAACATGAAGTTAAAACTACACACTGACAGCCTGTTTGGATCAAAGATACAGTCAGAACTTATTTAAGAGTTGAAAAATTTTAACTTTGTATAACTAGCCCACTTTGGGAATTTTAGGTAGTATTTTGCCTCTGACTTTTGCCCAAAACTACCAGCTCCCTTTTGCCTTTTGGTCTACTTTAATGTTCTGTACATCAGGTTATTATACTAAACAAGGAATGTATATAAGCTTTTTTTTCTGTCTTTGCATCACGGAAAGTTCAAATGCATGGTTTCAAAATGGAGAAACTGCTGAGAGCTCTATCCAAGACAGTAAGACAGCAGACAATCCTTTAAATATGAATGTGTCAGCAAAGAAGACATAATTCAGCTCAACCGCACAAAAAAGATTTACATTTAGCTGAGGTTCAACAAGACAATTTAGCATTTCAAGCACCAAATCAATTACAAACTAAGTGTAAAACATGGTCTCTGTCACCTCTTCAAGTAAATCATCGAATCCAACTGAATAGTTGTGCCAAAAAAAGGGTCTAGTTCCGCCTTGTTGTGCAGACCGGGTTGCAACAATTTTAAAACAGGATTAGATTAAAAACAGCATTTGAAGTCTACCCAGAATGACTTAAAAGCTAAATGAGGCCTGACCCCTAATTGGTAAAATGCAAAGTGCTTTTTAAAAAAACAAATTAGACCCGAAGATGGTCAAGCAGCCGTGAACACCTTTAACCACGCTGCAGAGGTATTCATCTCACTTCACGTGTTATCGCCACCTCCGACAGCAGCCGCTTCAGCAGGATCTAAATATAGCTCTGAACTTGTTATGAAATACCAAAAAGAACGGCTATATTTAATGAGACAATCTGACGCTTTTCAGACTACAGCTTGATGTAATAACGGTGATTAATGTCAACCCTTCCTCTCCTCTCTGCGCCAGGAGGAGCACGATTTTCTTCAAAGAAAAAGATTGCATAATATTTTTATTTATTTATATATATTTTTTTATTACTTTCTTGTCATGTGTGGAGAACCCCCCAAAGGTTTGCCACGGTGTTTACAAGATCCAGCACAGACAAAAACATAACAGACATGACTGAAGAGACACAGGAAGGCTCAGTTCAGATGGAAAGAACAATCTTTGATCGTAGCACAGCCATCGTTTTTTGGGGGGGCTCTGGAGGAATGAGTGCACATTTTCACATGAAAAATATAAACATCTAACATGAATGTTTCACAACTTCATAAGCAGACGTATGAAGATGCTTCAGTCAGAAATTAAACTACAGAGCTTTGAGGCCATGAGGATTAAAACTGTCGTAAAATGAAGAGAATTTAAAGCACAAAAAGTTAACGAGAACTAACTTAAAGTTAAAAATGCTAAAAATCAGGTGTGATATCCAATTTCTACCTCTAACACACTTTATTATGTGGATCAATACTAAAAACTGGATTAAAATCAATGCATCCAAGCCAGAGGTTTTGTTGTTGTTGTTGTTGTTTTATCTTGTGCTCAGAAGGGACGGAGTTACTGCAGCTGTTCTGTAAATGAAAAAATGTGCAGTTTTCTGCAACACTGTGAGAAGTGGCACAACAGAATTGTTTTAATAGGGTGGCCATGGGGTCCGCAGAAAATCCTGGGGTGGCACCAAAAACAAAAGTCAGAACAGTGTTTCAGAAATCCTATTATGCTGTTGTCAAAGAACTGATTTGTAAACTTTGGCAACGGATGAAGCTTAGTTTCTTATTTTACTGGTCATATTACTGACTGTGTGATGTGATCAGTCCAGGTCCAGTTAGAACATGTTGTGTAGTTTTACACACATGTAATGGCATAAATTGTCCTTACAATAATTTTTTGTCCTTTTCCCTAAAAAAGTTAAATGTGCATTTTTAATTTTCAGGGATACTTTGAGTAAAATATTTACTTGAAAGACACTTTTTCAAGTCTAAATATTTTTTTATAAAAAAACTTTTTTAAAGCTTTTGTTCTCCCTTGTCTTCTCTTTAAATTCATATGTGTAAAAATTATTCTGCATATAATCTCCTGAGACACTGCATTCTGATGTGGAGAACATTGGAGAAGGTTTTTTTTTTTTTTATAAAAAAATCGATATATATTTATATTTATAACTCCTGATTGATCAAAACCAACCCTGCTTGTGAAATCTCAAACAATGTGACAGAGCTTGAAATATTTTGAGGATGAATCTCAGTGGCTGCAACACCTAATTTAACTCAGCATTTCTAAAACTAATCTGAGTTAGACCCATCTTTGTGATGGCGGCCATCCTGAGTTGGGGAGGCTCCAAAAGGCAAATAGTTGTAGTTGTAAATCTAATGATAGCTTTAAGAACTAATTTAATGTTGAAAATTCTAAAATGAAGTGTAGCGATCACATTCTACCATATGAGGATCAATAATAAAACTAATTTAACTTAAGCACACTTAACTTTGGGGATGGCCGGGACAGAGGAATGTCATTTTTTTTTCTCACACACACACACAAAGCATTGCCTGAGAAGAGTGCATGCACACAAATCTCACTCAAGTTTGGCGCTGGTTGCCTGGATACAGAAAAGATATCCAGGAAGCGCTTAGGTTTTTTCTTTCCAACTGTAGAATTGAATGCAGGCTGTATCTGTCAAGCTGTCAGATGAAAGCCCTGCTACTACTTTTACAGATGAGCAGGAGGAAGAGGACAACGGAGCAGCACTTAAGAGGGAGCGGGTTCATAATATTCTGAGTTTGGAGAGTTTAAGAGATTCATTTATACAACAACTGCATCCAGGCATTTTGACAGCCTGTTAGAGTGTTGAGGAGAGTAACGTTAACTAACAAACATGAAAAAAAACTACCACAACAACAGAGTGTTCAGCTCACACTGATGAGTGCACACAAACTCCATTTGGTGATTCCCTTTGATTAGCTGCATT
>JAVKLF010000073.1:7161584-7183253 GCA_034783495.1 Millerichthys robustus | reverse complement strand
GATAGATAGATAGATAGATAGATAGATAGATAGATAGATAGATAGATAGATAGATAGATAGATAGATAGATAGATTACATTTTAGGGTAAAATGATTACTACAGCGACCAAATAACGGTTTTGTTTACCCCATAGAAAATAACTTAAAAGTAATAATTTGATTACATATTTTTAAATTCCACTTCTACATATGACTTTTTTCATATTTTGTACAAATATTGTATCTGGTTTTCCAATCACGAGCATACAATCTTAATATTTAAAATTTTTAAGTGAGTTTTATTAAAATTATTTCCCTAATAAAAATTGAAGAGCAATGTGTTTAACTGCTGGAATCAAAACATAAACGTTTGAGGATATTTTTGTTTTTCAGATACAATTCTGACAAAAAATAAAAATAATAATTAATCATTTATAAAAAAAGCTTTTAATCATAGCTAAAATTGTCATGAGACAGTCGGTGCAATCATTTGAGCAATGACAGGAGAAGCAATAAACTTGTAAAACCACTTTTCACAATCACGACAATGTGGCAACACAGGAGCGGAGGATCAGGAGAAGAAACTGCAAACATCTGGTCACAAATTTCAAAAACACACTCGGGGGTGGGGGACAACAACTATTCTTTAGTCACACTGACACAAAATGACAACTCAAAGTTATGAACACAATGACGGGGGACGATGCACGAGGCATTTCATGCTATTGAGTTTTTTACGACTGCATGCATATTGATCTTTAAATAAAAACAGCAAAATGTCTAAGTCTCTCTTGCTGGATAACTAAAAGATATTACTTTAAAAAAAATTAAAGCCTTGTAAAATAATGGCACAGAACGTTTAATGAAACATTGCACGGATATTAAGAAATCAGTAAAGAGGAAGCTAGATTAAACTGTAAAATATACCTGTCTGCCTATGTGACAGAGTCCAAACTGAAAGGTTTGAAATAAAAAAAAGAAGGTTAACAGAGAACAGGGAGAAACAATGTCACACAGAGAAGATGGGTCAGCAAAACAGACAGGTGTGTAATTTTCTCTTAAAATAATTTCATATTTCTGGTACATTAAGTTCAATATGTTCACTGGCATTAGTACTGATTTGGTTTGTTGATCTTCTCCCAACCATAACCCTGTCATCCAAATCTTACCAAGCAGTGACTGAAAGCAGAAAGTGTAAACTAAAGCAAAAACAACATAATTGTTAGTAAGTCAAACAGCAGCATTTTAGGGGAAAAAAGAAAGACTCAAAAACTGAAACCCCTGTTTTTTTAGGTGAAACCAGTGATTTTACTTAAAATTGTGGAAATTCAGCATAGTTTGGAATGTCTTTCAGAAGTAATACTAAAATACTACATTTGAAAAGGCTACATACCAAATGTTAAACGGTGAATAACAAACTGTGAAATGTGAAAATCAGCAAATAACCTAAAACTATTCATTAGTGTTCATAGATTCAATTTTCCCACATTTCTTCTCACGAATGGACACAGAAATAAAGACTACAGTGCAGTTTACATATTTTGAAAATTATCTTCTAAAAAGAAGAACGCTATGTTCAGATAAATCTTATGTTTAGGGGTCAAAGAATTTGGAGACAGCAGATTCAGGGATCCAGAAACAATTTTCACAGTTCTCTCAAATTAATAAAAGCCAAAAAAACAGAACAGATTGTTCTGGATCTCTTGGATCTCTCAATTAAACTGAAACTCAAGGCATCCAACTTCAAAGAGTTCACAAACGCAGAGGGAGGAGAAACAGGTCACACAAAACTAAAGCCTAAATTATACTTATTTTTATTCTATTTTAATCTTTTTATTTATTTATTATAATTATTCTTCTACTTACTGACTACTTCCTTTTAAGAAATATATATTACGTATTTTGTCTGTAGATTTTTACATGTTCTTTTGTATATGGCAACACTTTTAAATGTGTGTCCCCTCCGCAGAATTGCCACCTTAACTTGGTGGAGGGGTTAGAGTATCCCCGTAATCCTCAGGTCTATATTGTCTGGGGCATTAGACCCTAAAAGGGTTTCCCATGGCAAACAGGCCTCAGTGGGGGAGTCAGACTAAGAGCGATTCACAACCCTTGATGAATGGAACATCATCCACATCAGAAAACCTCGCCTGGAAAACAGAAACTGGGGCACCTCTGTGGTGCCAAGCCCTGGAGAGAGCTCGCCAGTGAGCACCTGGTGGTCGAGCCTTGGCTCCCAGGGCTCAGCCGGGCCAAAGAATTACAGGGCGCCCACTCCACGTGGATCAGCCACCTGCTGGGAGGATTCTCACGGTCGGGTGCGATGCCTGCCAGGAGGCAGGTGAGGGAGGGTCCCTGGTCGTGCTGATTCCTGGCGATACATTGTAGCTCTAGGGATGCAGAACCTGAGCTTGTGTGTGAGACTGAGCGTTACCAACTAGATATAGTTGGGCTCACTTCTACACACACCTTGGGATCTGGAACCGAACTCCTGGAGATGGGCTGGACTCTCTACTACTCAGGAGTTGCCCAGGGATAGAGAGGCATCAGATGGGTGTGGGGATACTCACAATCCCCCAGCTGCATGCCTCAGTGTTGACGTTTTACCTGGTGAATGAGAGGGTTGCGTCTCTGTGCCTTCACGCTGCAGGAGGGAAAGTGCTGACTGTTGTTGATGCTTTTGCACCAAACATCAGTTCAGATTACCCAACCTTTTTGGAGTCTATAGATCATGTCCTGGAAGGAGTGCAGTATAGGGATTTTCTTGTTCAACTGGGTGACTTCAATGCCCATTTGGGCATTATCTGGAAGGGGGTGAATGGGAGGAATGGCCTCTTTGATCTGAACCCAAATGGTGTTCTGTTGTGGGACTTCTGTGCTAGGCATGGGTTATCCATAACAAACACCATGTTTGAGCATAGGGTGGTCAATAAGTGTACTTTGTATCATGCAAGGTTAGGCCAAAGGTCGATGACTAATATTGTAATTGTGTCATTTGACTTGCGGCCCTATGTCTTGGACACTTGGATAAAGAAAGGGCCAGAGTTGTCAACTCATCACCACCTGGTGGTGGAGCAGGGAAGCTGCTGGAAAGACCTGGTAAACTGAAACGTTTATTGAGAATGAACTAGGGATATCTGGTGCAGCCCCCTGTCCGCGGGATCTTCAGCTCACCTCAGAAAAAGTTGGGGACATGGAATCTGAATGGGCCATGTTCAAGGCCTCTATTGCAGATGCTGCTTCCTTGAGCTGTGGACTGAGGGTCATTGGTGCCTGTTGCTGCGTCAACCAAAGGACCTGCTGGTGGACACTGGCAATACTGAGGCCACCATTTTTTATGTGCCATATTAAAAACTAATTTCTGTTTTATTATGGAACAAACTATCTATCAATCAGAAAAGGTAGTTAGTCAGAAAGTTCCAAGATACAATATTTTTCCAGTTAGTCCTGGGTACTTTCTGGTTAAACCTCTTGTTTAGTGTAAATACTGTACATATAGTGTATATTTGCAGGATTTTACAAACATATCACCTCTGAAGCTGGGCCGATGCACCTCAGGATGATGATGTGAAATACTAAAGCAGAACGAAGATTAAATCGATCACCTGGTGATATAAAGCTCACAATTCCAGGCTAGACGCAACAAGGACCCTCACTTCTGCACACTATAGACCACCTACACAGTCAGCTGAGAAACAGCACCCTTGTTTTTGCTGCATTTTAGAGCTACATTCAACAAGATTTTGGATTTTAGGTCATCTTAATTATTAATGAACGGCTCAAAAACATCCTCCTTTCACATGCTGTTAGGGGTTGATGTTTGGTTCTCTAAAGTGCAAAGCCTAATCTGTGTTTGGCTGCTTGGAAAGTAAAGATTGCAAGGACAATTTTGAGCAAAAACATGGAACGAATGTCTGCTAAGTAAAAGATCTATGAGAGGTTTAGATGGAGAAAAAAAGTGTCTTAAAATACACTTATTTCTTTTTGTGTTTTATGATCAGGAATCAGTAGTATGAGACAAATTACTGCCCAACACCATGCAATCGGAAATAAAAGTAAACCAACATTTAGCTTTTTAACCATAGAGGACTACAGTAACTAAATATTTCATTCCTCATGAGTGCACATCCACCACCATGTCTCAGTGGCATCCTGCAGATTTAAATCTCACCTTTTTTTATAGCTCAGGAAAGATAAACCAGTTCACTAATCTGTGAACCACCTAAGGTTCACAAAATAAGGGATTTTATTTTTGTTTTAATAGACTTTTCTTCCTTAAATAGATCCAGATGTGGGACTGTAAAGATCTGGACAAAAACCCATAATTCCTGGAATAAGCTCTTCCCTTTTTGTGGTGACAGATTTTAACGTAAATGTGCAGCAACAAGGGTGGACGGAGGGTGAAGTTCTAGTGTGGGTTACAAGTAAAACACATTTGTTTTGCGCTGTTGAACAGACTGATTGTTAAACGTGGAGCACCGAAAAAGCTGTGATTATAAAAGACAATTAAAATGAATGTTTTTATCACCTCAAAATTTGGTTCACAAAGCTAACACTTCAGCTTCATTTTCACAGATAACTGTCGAGTGCTGTTACTCCCCAGTTCAACCTGTCACTTTCTATTTAATCTATTAAGACAGAAAGGCCAAAGGGTGACACAATAGAATGTAAAGGTCCCCATCAGAACTGGGACCTTTTACCTATCAAATGAATGGGTTCTTATCTTGCTGTTTAAATAAATCCATTTTTATATTCAGAGAGGTACTTTCCTGCAAGAAACACTCCCCCTGCATCTTCCAGCATGTTCAAGATGAGAGATTTGTTATCAGTGCTAGTGAATTATGATAAAAGCTGTGATTCTTACCAAAAAGGGTTTAATTTGAATTTGTTTACTCTTTTGACAAAGTTTTTTTTGTCTGTTTTGTCAAATGCCTCTGCATTTTGGAAATCAGAGGCTTTTTTTTGGGCTTTCAGTCATTTCAATGTTATTCTGGTTGATTGAACAGATTCAAGTTGGGTCTTAAACTGCAGCTTGATGATGATTCACCACAGATTACAGTGATCTCTGACAAAAGTCTGCAGATTTGTATGCATCTAGAAATCATGTGTTTAGGCTTTACAAAAGCATCTCTGTGCCACCGCATCCATAAATGTCTGAGGAGACTTCATGTGCTCTTATGTAATCAGTTTAATGATCACAGTGACCTGCTGCTGTCGTTTTCCTCTTCTTGCACTGCAGGGATCTCAGAAGTGCTAATGAAGCTTTAAAAAACCCGACCCATCTGAAAATGATCACTAATTACATTAATAAGATCTGCATTCCGAAAAGGCTCAAAGACAAATGTTTCAGCTGTCCAAAATTAACTTTTTTTTAACTAAAGGCCTGCGCCACTAATTGACTAGGCTACTCCTTAATTTGATTAGTAGCCTATTCTACGCAATCAAGACACAAAATATAAAAAGTCAAGACTAAACTGTTGCATCTCCTAGTATGTCATATTAATCCTCCTTACCGTTCGACCGCCTGACAATATTTTCCAAAAAAGTGTTCTGGGGGGCCACAAGTCCCCTCCGACCCCCCGCCATGCTGCCGCTTCACTCAGTCCTCTGCGGATGAAGGTTTACTCCTCAGTTTGCTCTTCATGGTGTCTGCTGCTGTGAAAGGCAGAGTGGATTTGGTGGACAGGAGTTGTCTGACTGTCTGTCTGCTCGGCTCATTATCCGCCTCCTCAGCCCGGTGCTGCGGCGCCTCACGCACCTCATCATCCAGGAGTGGAAAACAACACCCCGGCGCTCCGCACCGACAGGAGGGGCGGCGGAGGGCTCCTCACTGACCGGGCCTGGAGCTCCCCCTGCTGGACACAAACGTGGGCTCTGCGGCTGCTGGAGATCTGAGAAAATGTATTGTTAAACTGTTAAAAATCACCTTAAGAATAAAAATGTTGACACAAAAATAGACTATTTTTGCCATTATTGTTTTGGCAACATCATTTACCCATCAGAAAATTAAAATAATCAAATATAATCAAACCCCAAAACATAAACATCTTCACAAAACAATCCTGAATATGTGACTCTATTCGGTGTATAGATTATTGTGTTGGAAAGGTCACTGAAAATAACGTTGTCTATTTTGTAGTGAAGTGGTCTTTTGATACTTTTAGCTTTCAGCACACAAAATAATAGCTGCAGAAAGTTGTGACCCTATATTACAAGTTTGCTAATAACTCTGTTAACATGAGCATCATAACATAATTCATTTCATTCATATAAATGAATTCTATAAGTTGAAATGTGAAGAACTTACCTGTTGATGACCGTTTTATGATTCAAGCCACACACTTTACCAGTACCACTCAAGATCCCGTTGGTGGAAGTGGTCTTAATAAAAATAAGATCTAACATGAAGCCATAATCAAAATGGAGACAATTTTTTTAACAAAAGGGTAACCTATCAAATCAACATTTCAATCAATCCTTTCCATGACATGCCTCTTTTGGGGTGGGGGTGGGGGGGGGGTGTCACACGATTTAGCAGTCACTGGACAAGGACCGTCACAGGTCAAACGAGACAAATAACCATCCAAGCTCTCATCCACACAAAGTCAATTTAGAGTTGGAAGGAAGGAAGTATAACATTTAAAACTCTTCACTAAGAAATCAAACTTCATTAAAAAATAAAATATTTCATGAATTGTGCATTGATATAACACTGAGATCATTAAAACAGTGACTTGGCTCCAACTTTCCAAAAGGTGTTAAATACCTGCTGGCAGTAGTTTCTTCAGTAGGTTTTTGTGTTTTTCATGGATTGAATTCTCAAAAGGAACATGAATATGTAAATGTATTTTTCTTTTTCTTTGATCCCTGCAGGACATTTGCCCATTTTAAAGGTAACATTTACCAAACCAGCTAATTAATCCTGTTCAAATTAACTGCAAAGTTTGAAGCTCGAGCAGAAAGTTTTAAAAAAGATCTTTGATGAAAATATTTCTGTCTAAATCAACAGCACCCAATATTTTTTTTTAAGTACAAAGAAATGTCATGAAAGCTACCCTGAGGCATGGGAGTACAGAGGACAGCAGGTTGTCTCAGCTGCAGGTCTAAATCAGACTGGATGGCTACTATGGAAACAGCAGGGAAGCATTTTGTGAAAAAGCACTGAATGTGAAATGCTAAGCCAATTAAAAAAGTGAATCAGTTGAATTGTATGGTTTAGAGTTCACTTTAAAGTAATCTGCAGCATGGCAGCAACTATTAACTAAAACACATTTCACATGTTGTCTCTTATCTTTTATTCTACACATCAGGAAGCAGATGTGTTTTTTGTATTCGCTAAGCAAATACAGACCATGTAATAAGATAGCTGCAAATGTCTATATAAGGGAAGCTAACAGCTTTTGCCTTGTTTGGTGTAGTAAAACTTCCTTAAATGGTTACAAGTAGGCCCTTTTCATGGAGCTGTTTCCTTTTAAAATTACTGCAATAACCTTTATCAGCCAAGCCAATAACACAGTATCCATCATAAAGTGTTGATAATGCACACCTTGTCACACAACTGAAAGGCGGAAGGCTGATTGTCTTAAACTGAAAGTCTGCTTAGCTAATAATGTTTAAAAAAAGACAAGAAGATTGAAAAGTGTGTTAGGCAGTTTTTTTAAGTAAAGACAAGTCTTGTAGAGTAGCTTCAGTTTTAGTTACATGGAACCATAAAAGCGGACATTTAATACAGACAGAAGAGTTTAATCAGTCTTTTTATGTTATACACTATGTCCTTAACAACAAAATAGAGACATTAAAAAGGACCATCTTTGCTTATCCGTTTTAACTTGTCCACCTTTTGGTGATCCTCAGGTTACTCAGGTGATCCGTCATGTACTTGTGCTTAGGGAAATTTTCAAACTTTTCCTCCTTGATCTTGAGCCAGGTTTGTATTCTGCGCTCCGCTGCATGACCATGTTCTTGCTCTGGAGTCATGTAAGGCCGGCTGATCCAATATTCGTTTGCAGCCTCACGCTCCAGATGCTTCAGCATATTTTGTTTCATCTGCCATGTGATCGGCCGAGGACGCCGATACTTTCCAATCCACTGCTTCCCGGGAATACCTTTTCGCAGGAGAGCAATTGTGAGGAACATGGTGGCAAAGCTGGGGAAAAAAAGATATGAAAATATAACTCAAGACTGATAAAAAGACTAGTCTTTTGTTCAAACAGACAGAAAGATAAGCATCACAAAAAACAGGAGATAGCAACTGGAAATTCTAACTATGAGCTTATTAATAAATTAACATTAAAATGTGATTTTAACACAAAAGTAATGAGCCTTTCAGCTCAAAATGATTATTATGCTGCTAGATATAATGATGACAGCAACCATTTATAATCAAAGTGATGACTAAATGAGCTATAAAACTGCAACAGTAAACACTCGTTTGTAACCAAAATTCATTACAATGAAAGGCCAGACTAGCAATTTGTCAGAAATGAAGTTTGCTGAAGTATTAGAGGAATAGTTGTAAAATGAAACTATTAAACTTAATGGTAAATTCAAGAATTTCTTTTCCAGGCACTCTATATATGACTGCAGTCCAATAGTATTAGTCTTCCTATAGTCTTATCTTGGAATTGTGCAGTTTTACAAATAAGGATATAAAAACCATTTATTCGATAAGAGTGGAACCCAGCTATCAAACTACTCACAACACTTATGATTTTACTGCCTATACTAGTAGGCAACATAAAAACAAGTCCTTAATGATGTCACAATCCAATCCAATCAAACAATTGTTTTAATAAAATGTTGTATGTTGTTATTAAACACAAAAATCAGACCAATATAGTCCTTTAAACAGACCTAGAGGAAATAAGAATTTTAGAATATTTATACAAATAATAGTTATTTATGTGTTTGTGTGTACTCTCTACCAGTCATAGCACAGGTACAGTAAGTGGAAAGTAAGTGCTTATCTTGTTATATCCCAATCATTTGCTGTGAAACTATAATTAAGTCTTGTGACTAACATCTTAACATTTTTTTCTCGAAAAATCTGAATTCCTGTTGTTGTAAATCAGAAAATGCTAAATTGCATACATATAGAGGAGTTCATTAAATATCTATCAGAGTGTATGTTAGACAAAATGAAAGTCAGTGGTCATTTATTAGTTTACTAAAAGGTGAACTTTGGCATTTTGAGTCAGGTGTGACTATGACAATTTTACAGCAGTGTGTGGTAAAATAAACTTTATCTCTGCATGGTAATTGTGTTGATAGTGCAAGAGATACAAAAAACCTCAGTGAGCTCATTGACAGTATTTAATTAATACATACACGTTACACACATACAAAACAAAGGTGAAAAAAATAAAAATAAGTACTTTGTTGTCATCGTTGTGGCTATTTAGCATCTTGCTAAAGCTGCAGGAGTTTAGCCTGACGGTACAGCGAAAGGGCAGATGTAAAACGTAATTTAAACTCGCAGCTAAACTAAAACATCTAGTCGATATTTAACTCACCTCTCAAATGTGGTTACAATCCAATTTTCCACGTCAAGACAAAAACACAGACAGAAATAAATCTGAATTCACAAACTGTGAAAATGTGACAGCTAGCTAGGTTCGAGGTCATCGGCTATATTTCCGGGTTATCTACGGTGTGGGAGAAGGCTCAAGCATCCTTAAAGCGACTTTCTCTCCTAATCCCGCGAATTTTATTATTTGCTGCGCGTCTGCGCCTGTCGGCGACAGTAATATAAAGTTCTGATTTGAAATACAGTTGTAAATTTTTGTTTCTTTATATAATATTCAATACAAATGTTAATTGTTGGGCTGTTTTTTTAAATTAGTTATTTCTAAAATGCTGACTTTAATTTTCAAACACATGAGCTGGCTGACCTTGGCACTAGAACCTCATGATAAATTGCATAAGATAATATGCAAACTAAACAGGAAAAACAAGCGACGACAAACAAAAGTACCATTAGTCACCGCCTCCAGATCCAGGACTCCTCCCTATGAACCGAAGGCTTTAAAACAACTGGCTTTCTATCAGTTTCTCACCTGTAGGCTAGAGAAATTATTAAACAACTTTGTGTCAGACTGATGCTCAAACAATCCTTAAGATGTTTTCAGCAGCTACCTGGACTTTGTTGGCTCTCTTTTTCACGTTGTTGTTGCTGTGAGTGCTCTGGGTCGTTTCCTCCTTCTGTCCAAACCAGTTTTTTTTCCGTCCTGTTGTTGGCTTTGTTTTTCTAATGTTTTTATTTTCACCACAGGTATGGAATCTGGCCCTATAGGTTTTTTAAAAACCTTGGCATATCCGGACCAACACCTCTGCCTTTTATCGGAACATTGTGGGCCATAAAAAAGGTAATGTAAAGATAAAAAAAATAACATTTCTGAATTCTTTGACTTTTTTTCTTTTTTAGGTCAAGATACCTAACAGTGTCTTACCTTTAAAAGCACATTTCTGTCTCTTTTTAGAAAATGTTTACCTTTGATCGTGAATGTCAGGCCAAGTATGGTGACGTCTGGGGGTGAGTTGTTTTCATCAGAATTTGTATTTAAGAGGGCAGCCTTATATAGGCACTAAACTTCATTTTCTACTGAAGTATAAAGTTAGCTTTAAATATAGTTTAGTATTTTGAGATTATATTTCATGAAACTTTTCTTGCAGGAGACATAGGGTGTCAAAAACAGAATTCTATGATTTGGGGTCAGCAATGTGCCACTGTGACTTTGTGTTGATTAATATTTGCTTCTTAAAAGTGTCCTCAGATGTTTACCTGATTCCACTTTTTGTCATATTTTTCAGTATATTTGAGGGACGAAGCCCAATGTTGATGATTGCAGACCCCGAGCTTATTAAAATTGTCTTGGTGAAAGAGTGTTACAACGTGTTTACGAACCGCAGGGTAAGACACAAATGAAATAAACACAAATTCAAGTTTATATCCTTGAGAAAAACATTTCAATCAGGTGGTCTGGCTTTTCAGTAATGTCACAACTTTCTTAGCATTATGACGCAATCCTGGGAAATCTCAAGTTTCACAATCAGAACAAAACCTGGAAATATTAGATCATGTAAACTGAACCTGCTGGTTGTGAACATAAAAACAAAGTGACTCCTGTTGGCTCTCGTTGTTGTAGATTAGATCTTAGCTCCCTGTTCACAGTGTGTTTCGCTCTTGGTAATTTTTCTGTATTGTTGCTTTACAACATAGAATTTTGTTTCAAATCTCCAAATTTGCAACAGAATATTGAAATTAAATTGGAGCGGCTGTGGCAGAGAGATTAGAGGAGTCGTCCTGTGACCCGTGGGTTGCTGGTTTGATCCGCCATCCCATCCTTCTCAGTGTCCTTGAGCAAGACACTTTACCCACCTTGCCTGCTGGTGGTGGTCAGAGGGGTCGATGGTGCCTCAGCAGCTGTGGCTACAGTGTAGCTTACCACCATCAGCGTGTGAATGTTGTTTTTTTTTATATAAGGTGACCTTGAGTGTATAGAAAAGTGCCTATAAATGAAATGTATAATTATTTAAAAAAAACACAAGAAATTCTGTTTTTACATGAACTCTACAGAATCTAAGCATTTGCTGTTGTTTGCAGGACATTTTCGGAATGGACGGGCCTATGAAGGATGCAATTACAGGCGTTAAAGACGAAAGGTGGAAACGAATTCGCAGCTCATTATCGCCGTGCTTCACTAGTGGCAGACTGAAAAAGGTTGATACTTCACTTCTGCTCATGAATCAATTTCAGGAAATTTAAGTTTACTTTTTTCCTTTTTGTGTCACGAGGGGTCACTGGTGCCTATGGAGGGGGTAAACCCTGAACAGGATGACCATTCACAAGCTTACTCACACCTAGGGATGATTTAGAGGTACCGGTTAGCTGAACAGTCATGTTTTTGGTCTGCGGGATGAAACTGGAGTACCCAGAAAAATCCCACCTGTGCACAGGGAGAACATGTAAACGTTGGTGCTTTTTGTCACTTTTACACAGATATTTCATCAGATTAAGATTGGGACTACACAGTAAATAGTTGTGAGATTTAAACATATAACAGGAAGAACAGAATGCTGTTTCTTATCAGGTGTCATAATAAATCAGACACGTCCAGTACTGCTGCAGTAAGGAACAAATGTGACACAGCTTGTCTTCCTCTTTTTTTTCTTGAAGGTTTTCCCCTTCATTGCTCGCTTCGCGGACCGACTTGTGGAAAAACTCGGCAAAATGAATTTAGATGAACCCGTAGATGTCAAACAGTATGTTTATAATCTTACTGAGCATTCGGTTGATCTGTTTTTTTTCTGAAACTGACATGATGAAGATTTTTTTTTTCTTTCAGATTTGTGGCACCATTCAGTCTGGATGTGGTGACCAGTGCTTCTTTCAGTGTGGAGATAGACTCCATAAATAACGCCGATGATCCTGTTAATGCTCACATTCAGAAGATGATGAAGATCAGATTTTGGCCTTTTTTGTTACAGAGTATGTGCTGAGGTGTTTTTTGGTTCAGAGTGAATTTCTTAGCTGGGGTATGTCAATCTATTTCAGAAACTTTTACGATGTTCTTTTTTTCTAGTGGTATTTCCTTTTGGTCGTCATCTGCTGAAGCTCTTCAAAATTGAAATACTACCAAGACCAAGTGTGGACTTTTTCTTCAACGTCATCAAGAAATTTAAAGACGAACATCAGACAGAAGAATCAGTAAGCATTTCTATGTGTATAAATTGAGTCTCCTAATTAAAAGTGATTAATCCATGAGCCTAAGTAGCCTTCAGCATAAAAAGAATGTAACTTTCACATCCGGTAATCTGGAAAAAGAAAATCTGCAGATCTGCAATCTGCCTTCCTCTCTTATTCAAATCTCAAATGTTGGTAAGACGTTTGCATAAAAGTGTTGACTGTGCTCATCTAGACTCGAGGAGACTTCCTGCAGGTGATGATTCAGCACGAGATCCCAGACGATGACGTAAAGAACGAACAAGAGCAACCGAGTAAAGGTATGTTGTCGCCACAGAAGGAATCCATGATCGCTGAAGTAGCACAGATTCTCACTGATCCGTTTGAACATTTTTCAGTCAGAAATTAAATGTAAAATTTATGAGGTTTTACTTCTTTGTTAAACAATAAACAAACCAAAAGAAATGAATAGTTTTTCATCACTAGTTGAACTAAAACCCTGGTGAAACTGAAACACTGATCGCTTTTACTTCCACCACCTTTCCTGAATAGTGTGTTAATGTGATGATTTTGTGGTTCTTGTGTTGTAGGTTTGACTGAACATGAGATTCTCTCTCAGGCCTTGATTTTCATCTTTGCTGGCTATGAGACGACCAGCACGACTCTTTCTTTTATTTTCTACAATCTGGCCACGAACCCTGATGTGATGCAGACCTTACAGGATGAGATCGATGTTGGCCTGCAGAAAGATGTACAGTAACTCTTCCCAAATTATCATTATAATGATCCGATGCGATTCTTAGAATCTCTATCTTGTTCTCTTTGGTGACCTCTCACCTTTTTTTTTATTATCTAGTCCATTTCATACACCGACCTGTATAATCTGCAGTACCTGGACCAGGTTATTTTTGAGTCGATGCGTTTGATTACCACGGGACCTCGGCTTGAGAGGATTTGCAAAAAGACCGTGCAGATAAACGGGTTTACCATCCCAGAGGGAACATTAATTGGGATTCCTGTGCATTTGTTACACAAGGATCCCCGGTTCTGGAGCTCACCTGAACTTTTGAAACCAGAGAGGTAAACAGGCACAACTTTTTTTTTTTTAACTGACGTCTGATAAAGAAAATCCTTTTTATGACAAGATTAAGGTGGTGTTTTCACAGTTTTTATTTGAGGTTGAATCATCTTCTTTTCATGTCATAACGTCTCGATTTGACACCTCAATCCGGTTCGTGCAGGTTCAGTCAAAACAACGAAGCGGAACTGAACCCGTACGCCTACATGCCGTTTGGCCTCGGCCCTCGTAACTGTGTGGGGATGCGCTACGCCATCCTCGTCATGAAGATGGTCATTGTGCGCCTCCTGCAGAGTTACACTTTGGAAACCTGCAAAGACACTTCGGTAAGACAAACACCACTGAATTCAGACGGTCACGCTGCTAAGCTCACATCGCTGATCACTATTTATCTTGTCTTCAGATTCCACTGGAGTTTAACTGGAAGTTTCAGCCGACCAAGCCTATAAAACTCAAGTTTGTTCCGAGAAAATAATCATCTCAGGTTATAATCTCCAAACTGAATCTATAAAATATAATTTTTTTGTTCAAATTAAATTCCTTTCTTTGAATATTAATCAATTTAAACAATGTTGGATGTCTTGCAGTTTACTCTTTGTTCACTTTGTTTCAATTGTTTATGTGAATATTGACCGTCTATAAAGTTTAATGTGATTTTTCCAAGTTTTTGTTTTTGTAGAACATATTCGTCTTTTGATCAACGTTCAAGAAAACTCAAAACTAGATGTTAAATACAGTCCTGTTATGACAGATTTACACTCCTGTTTACAGTGCAGCTGTAAGCCTCTCTCTGTGCAGAAAGCAAACCCCAGAAAAACTTCTGAAGCTAATTTTTTTTAAAGCCTGGTGTTGGTTTCACAGACTTTTAGCTTTTCTTTAAAGTTTAGTTTTTCTGCTAATTCCTCTTTTTACCAAAGAATGGCTTAATTTCATGTACTTTGACTTCAACTGTTGTGCTACAGATCTATTCTTTTTGTATACTTACTTGAATGATTAAGAATTAAAATTTATAGTACAATTTATTATGATTTAACACATTGTAAGTAAAATTACACATTTACTAGTGACCTTGTCAGTTCTACGTTGATATGATGTGAAACAAGCTGACTGCCACAGATCTTTACTGCTCATTTCTGCTTTCATTCAGTTGCTGTAGTTTTTTTAAAAGTCATTTCATTTCTGGTTACATATATACATATTTATGAAACCAAATATACCAAAACTCCTCTTATAGTAATCAAGCTAACATGTATCGGTGTTACATTTAATAATACACAAAGAAAATGCACCCACTGAAAATTTACTGTAAAACAGATTAAGTTTTTCATGTAAAGGTTGCACAAATAATATATAAGATTATGTTTACTCTTTTATTGTAGTAAGACAGATAGTTGTCAAAAACCGATCACCAAAGAGGAATATTAATGAAGCTGAAGCTATTTTTGTTTAAAAAAAATATGGTCATGAACATTTTTTCCTTTTAAATTGTGTTTTTACCTGCTAAATAAAATTTTATAAAATAGAAGTTACTTAAAGCAAAGACAGCTTTAAGGAAACCTCAGCAACAATACAACAAAGCGCCAGTAGAGGGCGCCACAACGGAACGTCCAAGCCAGATACTGGTTTAGGAGAAATGTCTTTGATTTCTGTAATACTGCTTCTATTTGTATGTTACAAACACAAAAAGTCTTTAAAATATTTTAATTACCTGTGGGTGCAATAACAACAAAACATGTTTGCAAAATTTATAACTTAAGAAAAAAAAAATCCATTTTTTAAAAAGATGAATAGAAATCTATTTCAAATCGTGCTACATTTATTGGGAGCGATATAGCTTGTTTGTAATAAACTGTTTAAATACATAAGCATTTATAAAGAACAAAATAAAAAGTAGCCCAGACTCAGATATAGGTTATGAACAATAACTTTTTGTTTTGAAATCAGAGATGTGTATAAAACGGTGTTTGAAAGCTCTACAAAACAATCCCTGCATCGGATAGAGCAACGACATAAACTGTGAGATGATAAAAAGTTTAAAGGATTATACTAAGGAGCATTTCAGAGTCCTGAGTTTATTGATATAATCAAAACAAACAAAAAGGCAAAAGTATTTATACTGTAGAAATACAATAAGGACTTTAAAAACCAGAAAAGATTTGTCAAATTTGACGGTCCTCATTCTTTCATTATAAAAACGTTTTGTTTTTTTTAAACACACCGACGGCTCTTGGTTTTTGAGAACACATTCTGCAGCATGATCAGTTTCAAAAGAAGTGCTCACCGTTCAGGAAAAGCAGCATCTTTTCCTGTAAAAACTGTAAATAATATTTACAAGAGATGTCCCGGTAAATGATGACTTTAAAGTATAATAATACAGTATAATATTGTAAAACACTTTAACACAAGAGTTTCTGATGGGTGATCCCTGACTGGGAAACAAAACTGATGCAGGCTGATCTCAGGTCAGTTAAAGGAGCTTTTAAAGTAGGTTTATTTTACAAAACAAAACTAGTGAGAGCCGTCCACTAAAACTAATCTTTAACAGGTTATATAAGAAAGTACCTGGCTCAAAGGCACCGTGGCAGCTGCTACTGAGATAAAGTGTCTGTCCTCTAAACCACTGCCTGCACTACAACCTCATTCCTAAATTCATGTTATTGATAATTAATAGTTGCTTCATATTGTTGAATAAATCTGTTGAACTGTAAATCTGCTTCCACGCTGTCACTTTGGTAACATGATATTTGGTTATTCCAATGAATCTGCTTTCCCTTTAAAGGAATTAGATGATGATTACCCAAAACTTGAGCCATCAACTGTGTCTCCTTGGACGTCACTTGCTGTGCCTGGATCAGTTCATTTGGACCTCTGATCTAAAATAGTCACGCTGTGATTGACCAATGAAAGGTGCAGATCCTGGTCAGGATATTTTAAATGCAGCTGGTATCAGAGAAAACATTTGAGCCAAGTACGGTAAGTTATTATCTGTTCAGGGTTCAAGTCGCTGACACGTCTGGCAGAAACTGAATACCTGAACTTCCTGCCTCTAGTAATACAAAAGAAAAGCTGCCTTTGTTGAATGTTCAGTCTTCTTTTTGTAAAAAGGCATGCAGGCTATAGCTGGCAGTTCCTGCAGTCTGTCTAATGTACTGCCACTGTGACGATTCCCTCATCCTAATCAGCACCTTTCTGATGAAAGTTTGACCTTTTCTTTCCAAACAATTCAGCAACTAATGAGGTCATTTCAAAGCCTTCAACATTTTATAGAAACATGCCTTCGTATAAATCTGCCTAATTTTAATGGATACAGAATTGTGTTTTTCACTGTAAGGAGATGTGAACCAACATTTAAGGCTGGTAAAATCTGCTTGTGGTTGGTAAACTTTTGTCGGGAAAAAAACCCACAAATGTGACATGACAAGATATAATCCAAACTTTACAAGACATTTTAGAGAGGAAAACTTCTTTTTTTTTAATTTTTCCAGAGTTCCAGAGTTAAAAGCTCTTTTCATTTGCTAGGAACAACTCTTGGACTGCTCTGAACCGGTGCAGAGATTTGGCCATCGTTCCCACTCAGACCGAGTAGCGCTTCTGTGTCTGACTTGACGGTCAGGCAGGACTTTTGGCTGTAGCTGAACTCATCAGCTGCTGCAGGTTCTCTGGTAAATAACCACTCTTTAACCACAGGAGAAGTCCCAGGTTTCCAAGCAGAACTGACTGCCTCTACCGGCGTGGTTGGGGGCGATTATGTCGAGGCAAAGACGAGGAGGGGCTGGAGGACGACGAAGGTGAGCAGGGTGACATGGAGGCCAGGGAGGCTGTGGCCACAGCGTCCTCTGCCTCCTCGAGCTCCCCACCTCCAGCGTGGAGCTCCTGGCTCACGCTGGACTGTAAGGCAGCTGGGGTTAGCCACTCTTTGGGCAGGCAGCTCTGAAGAAACGGCACGCAGGAGCTGAAGTAGGCCAGGCGGTTGACCCAGCGGGGGATCTCCCTGCCACACAGGATCTTAAAAGAGAAAAAAAAAAAAATCAAAACATTTAGATTTATCAAATTGCCGAAGAGGTTTCTTTTCCTGACATTAAGCACTGAATCATTTGTGAAAACACAACTAATATCAGACATTCTCCATGGAGAACTAATTATTACTCCTGATCTTTAAAACTATAAACATCACCGTGACTCTCTGTGTTCTACCTGCCTGTTCTTGCAAGCTCTGCCATGTCACTGGGTTACAATAGCGCTAACTCCTGTAGCTATCAACCCCTCTGTCCTTACTTGAAATTTACTGAAAGTTTACAAATTTCCTTCTAAGTATTGTGTAATTCAGTTTTGTGTTTCTGTATGTGTGGATGTCCGTATTCCGATTAGTAACTTTCTTGGATAAGAGTTTTGTGTGTGATATTTACAGCACCAATGTACTGTTTCTGTGTATCATTGTTGTATGTGGATTTGCCAGCTGGCTTTGCGTGTCTGGGCTTGTATCAGTGTCCTAATTCCCATCTGAATGCTAGACGCTAACTGTAAGTCTCCCTACTCATTAGTCACTGCAACATAAGCTGATTGGAGGCCACACAGACACACACACACACACACACATTTGTTCTGCTATTCTCATGGGGACTTTGTGTTGACGTTTATTAATTTTCCGGTTATTTCTACAGCCTAACCCTGAATCCTTATTGAAAACCTAACCATTCAGTTTTTAGACAATGTGACAGTGAGCCAATAAACGTGTAAGGTTATCAAATTAATTTTGTCATAAAATGTGTCTATAGCGTCACAGTTTTGTCCCAACATGTTGTATTGCCACAGCCGCTTGAACACAAGGGATGAAAGATGCATAAACAATTTTAAAAATATTCCTAACTTACACAAACTTAAAAAAGAACCATTGCAAGTAAAGCAAATATAAGAGGTGCTTATGTTTGAAATGACTAGAAGTCATACAGGAAGTAATTGTTCAGATTAGCAACACCTACTGTTAAAGAGGAGAACAACAGTTTAAGTAAAGTACAACTCCTCTGTGGTGACGTCACAAACTTGCTCACATCATAACCGATGCTAGAGGATAATGTAGTTTTAGAGCAGTAAAATTTTATTTCTGGTGTTCTAATTCTGGTTATGGTTGTCCACAATTAATAAAAGTCAGCGAAATGTCCTAATAAGAACAGCTGTTCAGGCTCGTGTGTGTTTTTCCTGAACACCTACCTCGGACAGAGCTGAGGAGAAGTGGTTGCAGTTCTTGTGCATGAGGTGGTAGGCGTTACCCTTGTACTCCTTTCCCATCTCCTCCACAATCCGCTCCACATCCTCTTCTGTGAAGTCTGTGCTGCCCAGGACTATGGCTTCTCTGCACAAATAAGAAAAGACTGTGGATGCCATGACTCATCGAGGACACACCAAGAGCAACGACAGGCATAATCAGTAGATTTCCTGCTTGAATGTCTCATGCAAAGAAGCATTTACAAGCTTTCTGCTATCCCATGCCATGGCATTTATGAGACAAAATATGTGCTGAATAAATACTTATTCATACTTTGAGGTTCGATATATTTTTACCCATTTCATCACATCAAGTCAACGCAACTTTTTCTGACGCAGTAATCTAAAACACATGAAGAACAGAAAATGTCCAGAACAGAACAGTGAAGTGAGTCAAGGGTTAGCATTTTGCTCATGTCCTGCATCCCTTTCCAGTTTTACTTTATATCAAAGAAGAAAAAAAGTGGAAATGATTGCAGTCTGAAAAAGTGCTGATTGCTCGTCTCAGTCAATATTATTCACAGAACTGTCCCAGATGCAGCCGACTGGCCTCCATGGAGACTAGTGTGTGTTTGTCTGACAGGCAGAATGTCTCTAAAGCTGCAGGGCAGATCAACTAGAGCAGAAGTAATACACAGCAGCCCGGTGGCTTTGGGTAGACTGAGGAACTGCAAACACATCCAACTGATTTAATGCTCTACTGTTTCTCTGATTCCATTGCAACTTTAGCAACAAAAACAAACAAACCAACAAACAAACAAAAAAATTAGAATAGCTCTATGCTGTAATGGAGTGGAAAAAATAACTTATCACAAAGTAGTTATTTTTAAAGCCTACACACAACTGGTGCAAAGACTTGAGCTTTTTGTACACAAGGCATCTTTAAAATGAGAGGAAAACATTTTAGCTTGTTGTTGCTTCACTAATTCAACTTGAAAAATGCATTTCCTCCATCTTGAGTGGACTGAATGACTGCCTGGATGCTGCAGTTCACTGACCAGTTATTAAGCCAGTGGACTGATGCTCTGGAGTTGTGCCCTGTCTGAAAGACTGCCTGATGAACTGACTCGTTAGCCAGCTTCCTGGTCTCATAATGACATTTGGCTTTCAATAAACGCCTGAAAACAACTAACAAAGACGCACCATCTTGTTGTAAGTAGTCTGAAGTAGGGCAGGAAATCCCACAAGCATTTTGCTCATGTCCTGCATCCCTTTCCATGAGCAAACAGAAAGTGTCCTTTACTTACTTGAACTTAAAAGTCTCGCCGAGCTCAGTTGCATCGCCTGGTGTAATCTCAAAGATCCCTGAGAACGGATAAGGATGTCCACCATAGGCAAACTCTGAACACAAACAAACAAGTAAACATTTACAACACAAAAAGCAACTCATTCACCAGTACACTTATAGAAAGACGGTTGTAGAAGGAACCATAGAGGCGCATTTCTTTTATGTTTTCTAAGCTATAAAAAGGGATTCTCTCCGAAACCCAATCTTTGGGGAGACAGCATAATGTAGGCAGTGTCATATTTCTGAGCAACCTTACCTCTTCCATAGACCTCAATCCCTGAGTGAAAGACTCCGATGCCCAGAGAGCTGGTGAACTCATTGATCCAGTACTGAAGAAGAAAAACACAAAATGAGTCTTTGTATGCATTTAGTCCTACGTGTTGAACTACAGCGGAGTATATATAATGTGTCTATGAAAAGAAACTAACTTAAAAATCACAAAACATCGGTTAGTCTATAAATACATAAATCACATTTTCCAACTAACAAAGATGTCAATTTATTTTATTAAAAAAAACATAAAATCTAAACTTTGACCTCAAACACTGTCACCCAGTTCTTGTTAGATGTGTGTCAAACATCTTTGGGTAATAAGTGATAGGGCAGCCTGAGAAAAAGGTTTTAATAACAAGTTGAAACAAGCAAATAGTAGGATATAGCAGAATAAAAAATAAATAAATAGCTCTACATCTTTATTTAATGTTTAAAATCACTCACCATCACAAAAAACAGGCCAATCACGGAATTTGCTCTTGTGTATTTGTTAGCAAAATATTTTATGAACTGCTGGGCAAAACTTGATGAAACAATAATAATGACTAAATGCTTTTCTTGTAGCAATGTGAAAAAACACTATGCAGGAGTCACAGAAAATATGTTTTTAAAATAAAACATTTTCAAACCATTTCAAAGAAAACCCATTTTAAGTTTGTTAAGCTACCAGCTGTGTTCAGACTCTGAATGGAAAACTGGGGTGACAATGAAAGATTAATCTGTCTGATTTCTAGTCGTGTCACTGGCAGTTTTTTGCCATCACATTTGTTTTACACCAGCTGACTTGGTTTAAATAGCTACAACATGCTTTTTGCATCTGCTGTGCTGTACTGTTGTTTCTCTGAATGCAAAAATAATAATATTTGTTCACAGCACTTAGTGGTTTAGTGGTTTTCACACACTAAAATTATAGAATTGGCTACAGACTGTCTTCAGTGTGCAAAGGTGTAAAAACTCCCAACTATCAGATGTCCAAAGACTTACATTCTAGATTTTTTTATTATTTATTTATTCATTTATTCATTTAAAAAAAAAAACAACAAATTCAATATACAAAAAATGAAAATATACAATCATAAATTAAATGAAAGGTAGCAGAAGAAGAT
>JAVKLF010000073.1:7111190-7128326 GCA_034783495.1 Millerichthys robustus | reverse complement strand
AACTAACTAACTAACTAACTAACTAACTAACTAACTAACTAACTAACTAACTAACTAACTAACTAACTAACTAACTACTGTAGGCCTACTGTAGTTTTAACCGTGCACAGACGAATCCGCCACAAGTTACCACTTGTCACTGATAGCAACAGCCAATCAGCTCTCAGATTACTCATGAGACATTCCTGATTGGCTGAAACCCGGAAAAAGAGGCTGTCGGGACTGCAAAGATGTCCGCGATCATTTGAAAACCTGTTACAGTAGCTAAATTCACATTTTGCCAATCCAGTAGACTAGCTTTAATGTTAGCACGGGTGACGACATAGTGCTCAAGCAAACCTTTCAACAAGGAAAGACGAGGACTCCGCGACAAGAGCCAGACTATTCCTTATTATCAGGTAAGCGGATAAATATCTCCCTGCAAACTCAAAGCTAACCGAAGCTAAAGTTAGCTTTTACGCTAGTTGAACCAATGACAGCAATGTAACTCTGGGGCAACAGACTTTAGGTTTAGCCCGTAGCAGGCTGGCTTGTGGTTACTTTGCTACGTCAAGTGTTGATTTTATACTATTTTGAGCTAAAATCTCCCTGCCTACTTATCAGTATCAGTTGACTTAATAAATCGCCGTTTCATCTAGACCTAAATTAATAGAAAAAAACACCTTCATGCACCTTACTCAGCTATCTTAAATCCAATACTGGTGTTACAGTTTATGCTTAAAATGTTTTTTTTGCCATGAATCAAAATTGGCTTACGTTTGTCTTTAAAGTCCTTAAGAAAATAGTCGTAAAACAGTACACCTAGTAATAGAAAGTGGTTTAGATGACACAAATGTGCTATTTCAATAAAAATCACCTAAATTAAAACGTTGTCTTGCCTATAGTAAGAACAAAAAGCATTTTTTTACCTAGTTTTTAAATTTAAATGTAGTCATTAGTGGATTGACAAATTGATGTAAACGTTTTGATACAACAGCCCCTCTAGATGCTTTAAATCTTGTAAAACCAGTAATGTGAAACTATATTTACTTCTTTATTCATTTTTACGATTTACATCTTTCACTCACCCTAGAAATAATGCTGAAATCTGGAACTCATGTCGGAAGTCGTGTATGAAGAAATAGCTACAATGATTGCCGCAGGGGAATTGCAGTCGTTTGTCCCTTTTGGCCGCGAGCACTGCAGGAACCATCCAAATGCCTTCAACCTGCAGCTTCGAGAGCTCCAACCAGCCTCTGAGCTCTGGTCATCAGATGGTGCTGCTGGTCTTGTAGGGTCCCTGCAGGAAGTCAGTCTGCAGGAGAGAGAGAGGGTGAGATTGCATGATATGTTGAATTTCATGTGTAATTTTTTATTATTATTATTAATTTTTGTTTAGTGGCTCTTTGGTCAATGTTAATAGATGTCTGTTAAATGGCAGGAGTGGTGGCAGCTTAGAAAGGGCTGCATGGGAGTCAAAGAGAATGAAGTGGAGTTTGAAGAAGAACTTTATACTGCAGAAAACATGGTTGTTTGGAGCCAAGGCAGCCGCACACAAGCTTCTAGTGTGTACAAGGCTTTCACTGTTGACGGTCCAGTGCAGCAGGTTGGTTAAATATTGTATCTTGATTACTGTTATTGAAGCCTTCTTCACTAAGGCAAATCAGAATTACAGTGTTGGTTTATGTTTGACAACACTCACTTTAGTTTTAATATAAGAATAAATAAAGCATTTTGATGGCAGAAAAGATGTCAATATAAGACAAATGTTGAAATTTAAAGATTGTTACTCTTGTCTTGTGGACTGTCTTTATTAAAACAAGTGTAAATGTTATTTTGTAAGCTCAGTGGAATATCTTTTAAAACAAAAACAATAATAAAAAATTTTCGTTTGACTTTTTTTAGTAGTTTACACTGTTTTTCTTTTTTTCTTTCTGCAGGCATTGTGGTGTAACTTTGCCATTCCTCAAAACAACAATGATGGTATGGTTTTATTAAAGCCTCAATAGATTATTTATTATCTAAGCTGATGTCTTACTGGGGAGTAGTACTTGTTGCATGTTTTTTTTTTCTTCTTTCAGCATTGTACTTCTCCTAAAACAACTACATAAATCTAAATTTTTGTTCTTGCAGAGGATGAAGTTGAGCAGACAGTTTGTATTGTCCAGAGTAGTTGTATCAACGTGCACACTGTGACTGGAAAAGATTTCATCTCACCACTACCTTTCCAGGTAAAGAAAATAGACACATCGGTAGATTATTTTATGTCCACAGGCTGAGACAAGTCAGTGTGTATCTGTCAACCATAAAACAGATTCATTACTCGTCATGTAAATAAATTATTTTCTTGTCTCATTTTTGTTAATTTAGGTCTCAGATGTCTGGGTGACAAAATTCGGACTTTTGTTGGAAAGGAAAAGTACAGCCAATGACGCACAGTTCAACTTGCCTGGGTAACAAGATTAAGTCAAAGCAATATATGTTTAGATTTATCTATAAATGCACAAAACAGGCACATTTTATATTTCAGATTCATGAAGATTCAGATCTTTTTCTTTACAGGGAACTTATGCCTACAGTATTCAGTATGCTTCATCCTTTAAATGAGATCGCACCAGTTGTATCCAAACCTTCAGGTATATCACACCCAAATAGTCTCAAACAAATTTACTGACTTCTTCCTGACTCCGTTTTGAATGATTATTGGTCGTATTATTGGTCGCATTTTTACTTTGTGTTCATAATTTTGTAGGCCTGTTTGAAGGCTCCCGTGTGCAGTACATGTCTGACTCCACCATGAAAATAGTGTTCACCTGCTGCCAGCCTTCTATAGTTGTATCATATGATACTGTACAAGGAACACACACTGTGTGGGCCCTACGCAAAGTCACACAAGATGTAAGTGATCTTATAGAAATGTATTAAACCAATTTTGTTCCATGCCTTCTCTAACCTTGAGCTCCTTGTCTCAGGAGCGTTCCACAGTCTTGAGGTGTTCGACAGAGCCCGTTGGGACACCACTGGGTTTGATGACTTCGAACTTTCCAACCTCTCATTTGCGAAATATATCCCATCTTGACTCTCCTGTTGTAGGTGGAACAAGCGTGCTTGGCTTTGGATCTGGACCAAGGTACAGAAATGATAGTTATAGTATAGCTTGTAAAGTTTGTAGAATTATGGTTTAAAGTGAAATGTCAAGTTTGTTCCCACCATTATTTCTAAATCTAAACCCATAAACATTTTTTTATGTTTACTGACAGACTTTTCTTTGTGGCTTTTAAAACATTTCTTGTCCCACTGTTGTCTTATATAAGCCTGTTTGCTGTTGCGATGACCCGGATAACTGAGAATTTGCACAGGCATGTCTTATATTTTGTGTTTTTCCTTTAGTTGTGTTTCTGGGTCTCCTCTGCACTACAGTGCTTTGCGAAGTCAACAGAACAGGATAAATACCTCCTCACCAGGAGTTCACTCGCGAGTTCATTCCCCAAGTATATCCAACATGGCTTCCTTAAGGTGAGTATACCTCACGCTACAGATTGTGAAACTAAAGTTCAGAACAGGTGACCGATAAAGGTAAAGAAAAGTTGGTCACGTTCACTCACTCTTTATCATCAATGTTAGTCAAAAACGACATTTCATCAGTTCTGTTTTTCTTCTATCACAGCCGCGCCCACTCTCCAGGCATGGCGGCTCCATCCTTTTCAGGTGCATCTCGCTTCAACACATCTTTACACAGCCTGTCCCCAAGGGGGCACCATGGCTTGTTACACTTAACCAACAGCACTATCAATGAGTCGATGCTTACGCAAGACATGGAGCCCATCGTACCCGACCTCTGTGTGGAGCAGCTGTGGAGTGAGACTGTCACGGCTGGCTGTCACAAGTAATAACCAACAAAGAGCCATGTTGAAAACAGACGCTGATATGCAGACTTGAGCCATGTAGAGCATTGACAGTTATTGGATGGATTGGTGATATTTATATTTAAATATAAAGTCACTGTTCTTTTTCTAAATTATTGCCTTTTATTAGATTTCCAGTAGTGTTACGGCACTGAGACTACTTCAGTAGGAAATCTGTACATATTTTTGCCTGATTTTGTCTGCCAGACAACCCTTTTTATGAGGAAAAACAGACATAAATGAAAAGCTTTATTGTAATATTGTATTAAGCTACACTAAGCTTTTTTCCCACATTGTTGAACAACTGGGACAAAATGTTTGTTCTTGTTTTTAAATTAATTATTTCTTGTGACAATCATAAATGTAACTCATTTGTTTATAGTAGGAAAAAAAAGTTGAGTGAAACTAAAAACCTCTTAATGTACCAATAAAAGTACTGTGTAAATCTGAAAGCTGCATCATGAGCAGCCTCCACCTTTTTTGTAGAAATAGACACTGCATTTGTAGGATTTAATGTTTGTAGATTTGTAGCTTTTTTGTTTTATAAATCTTTTCTTTTCGCATTCACAGGGAGATGAGCAGCCAGGCATCTAAAGTATTCATCACCTCTGATCTTTGTGAGAACTTCTACCTTTGTTTCCTGGTGGAGTCTCATCAGCAGCTGAGGTCAATACGTACATCACACAGTGTCCTGATTTACAGTAGGAGTGATGGTTTTGTGTAAGATTACAAGCAGCTGTAGTAAATTATGTGACACTTTGAGGTTTTCTGGTGTATGTTGGGGCTATACAGTAATTGTGATTATGTTGGTTTTTGCATCACAATTAATGATCTACTTTTCAACTCAAATTCTTGTCCATGTCAGCTGCAGAGAAGCTATGTCCTTTCTGTGACTCTGAACAGACTGACATCACATTTACAGCCACATCAAGTTTAATTAGCTGCCCTTAAACTTGGAGTAGACATTGTACTTATTATAGAGCTTTATTGCAGAATGCTGAGGTATTTAAATACATTTTCAACAACATTTAGGGTGCAATCTAAAGCTTTTACCAACAATTTGTTCAGCTTATTACAGATTTTAAAATGAGTAGATAATGGAATCTGGACCAATAGGTGAACATGCCTGTGAATTTGAAATGTACATTTGATCATATGTTTTTGCTTGAACAGATGTGTTAAATTTCTTGAGAGCAATGATACGTCTCAGCTTATCTTCCCCTCTGTGACAACCATTCCTGCCAAAGATGCTGCACCTCTGGAGGTACATTAGTTTATCCAAGATTTGGGAGCTGTAATTATACAGTATGCTAACTGTCCACTTGGAACCCCTTTACAGCCTAATGGATATTTGTCTGTATTTTTTAATCTATTTGTTTGTACTTAAAGTTTTGTGTTGGATTTTTGACCAGACAAATTAAACACTTTCAAATGATGAACTAGAGGTAACTTTTAAAGACTAAACAATTTATCAGTAAATTTAGCAATGTACAGGGTCTATTTTAGTCAAGTAATGAAAAATGTTGATTTGTTAATATTGGCCAGAGTGTGTATAAAAAAAGCAACTCTTCTCCACAGAATATAGATGCCATGTTGGTTCTGGAAGCTTGTGGCAGTCTGGTTCTTTACACAGGAGTCACCAGGGTAGGTAGAGCCTTTAGAAACGTCCATGACTGCCATTTGTTCCACAACTATCTTACGTTACAGTGTTGATCACAAGTTACTTATGCCTAAGACCATTTATGCGCCATCATCAGGTCCCACAGTTATGAATTTGGTTTCCTGGTGTCCTTTTAGGTCAGTAAGGTATTTCTTCCTGGCCCCTTGTCACCCACATTCAGCCTTTCCAGCCAACTCCCTCACCTTAGAACACCATCGGAGATTGTTAGCACGCCTGCTAGTGCTGGAAACCGACACATCCAAAGACTTGAGGTACCAGCAGCTGTTGCAGATGTACTTTTTTGCTGCTTTTCAAAATTATAAAGTTCAAGAGATTGTTTTACTGCCTTCATCCACAATAATTTTTTTTGTGCTTTTGTACAGGACATTATGCCATCTCCAGTATCTGAGCTGAAGGGTTCAAACAATAAACATCATGAAGTGTCATTTTTTGAAGAATACACTTTCCAACAAGCCACCTCCTTCATTCATGCTTTACGGGATCCTGTTTGCAACCAGGTCACTCTAGTAAGTCTGTACTTGTAATTTAAAAAAGGAAAAATAAACATTCAAACCACTGCCTTTTCTAGATATGTTCAAAATTTTAATTTAGTTCATTTACATGCTCTTTCTCTCTCTCTATCTCTCCCTTTTCGCTCCTCTACTCTCCTCTGTGCAGCATAAGATACTAAAGAGTCACTAAACTTTTTGTTTGTTTTTTATATAACAAAACAAAGTTCTGAGAACCTCTATTGGTGTGTAATACAGAATGTGCATGCATGTTTTTCAGGTCAAGTAACATATATGAATGAGCCATAGCACAACAATGTTTTTTTTCATTTTTAAATTATGTGTTATCCATGTGTCAGCCTTTTTGCCTGGAGTATTAAGAGTCTTGAGGGGAAAACAAACACAATTGATCTAAAGAAGCATAACAGCCTGAGAAAAAATGTTTTTGACTCTGCTCTTTAAGTGATTGATGCCATAGTCTGAAAAGTTGTTGAGTCATTGTTGGTTTTTTTTTAAAGCCTCAGGTTTGTTCTGTCAGGCTGGTCGGTTATTTTCTCATCAAAGTCTGTTATTTTAAAAGAACAGTATCAACTGATTTTGATATAATGTGACAATGTTCCAAAAGATGCTGGTCTATTAACAACATGTAGATTAGAAAAAGTGCTGGGAACAAACAAGAAATAAGAGCAATGTCATGCATTTTAAAGGTTACTTGTTGGGAACTTAAAAGCTTTGAAACAATATCTTGTTTTTTTTAGTATTGTTTTTTTAACATAATGTGCCAAAAATTGCATTTACTGATAGTGGAAGTTCGGGTGTTGTTTTTAAGAATAAAAAAGCATAATGGCTAAAACCCTAAATGTGTTGCTCTGACACAGCTATTTAACTCAAGTTAAATATAGTTTATTTGGTCATGAGGAGAGTTGTAACAAAATAGATAACCTGTGTGTAACTTAGTGTTTCTGCTATTGAAACACCAGTCTTTCTGGTAAATTTACGGTTTGTTAATTTCGTTTATCAGTTTCTTTTACTATCAATTTTATCTTGTCTGTTTGTCTTCTGAGTTTTTCCATCACTTCACTGAGACCAATTGGCCTTTTCACAGGACATGTTTTTTTTTTTAATAATACACAGGGACTTTGAATTAAGTTTGAATTTAGCTGCTTTATTTACAGGTTAAACTTATGCAGAGCTGAGTATTGAATTTAATTACACTGTGAAATTGTAGATAATTGGTTAAATAATTTGTGTGCTGTTTGTTTTTCTGTAGGAGCTCAGCAGTGGCACAATGCTGAGGATTTCTATTCCTGAGATTGCTACGTCTGAGTTGGGTAAGACACACACTTCAAATGAGCATGACTTGTACACAGATTAAATTAAACAGGGTGGCTTCTCTTGTATTAAGGCCAGTTGTTGAAATAATGCATACGCTTTGATAGTACCTCCTTTAACGCACACACGCACGCACGCACGCACGCACACACACACACACACACAGATGACTGAGTCAGAGCAGTTAGATCCTTGTAATTAGGTTTGAGAGCTGCACTATGTTTTACAGTGACGTATAATCTTGATTAATTGAGGATGCCATCACAAGGCAGACACACAGACACATGTATTTACAGTGATTAATCTATTACGTCAGTGTCCTCTGCAGTTTTGAACGATCAGATACATATTTCCGCTCTTTTTCTCCTCATGATTTGCTGTTAAATTAGTATTTTGTGTGGCACACATGCAACTGTTTCATATAAATGAAATATGATGTATAAGCTAGGGGTTTAAAACAACATTTGTAGACAGAAATATTGCAATATTTCATTTCCTGATACTGTATCAGTTCTCAAAAGCACTGTATTGATTTTTAATTAAGGCTTAAAATGTCAACTTTCATGCCAGCAGTCCATTTTTGTGTTGTATTTTTAGCCTCTGACAGGCAATTGGTAGCAGTCATACAGCCATTTGGCTTCTCCACTTCTTAGGAGCCAAATGTTAGTTTGAGTTGAGTTTGTGTTTAAAATTAGAATCTTTGAGTGAAAATAAATGTCAATATATTGCCTTGCTGACAATATCACAGTATATCATATTGTGACCCCTGTTTTGTGATATGTATCATATCCACAAATTCTTGGCAATAGACAGCCCTTGTTTATGCAGCTAAGTAATTAACAAGTTTCCTTTCGAATTTTAAAAATAGTGTACGTACTACCTATGTATCATACTTGTTATCAAATCTGATAACAATGACACAATTACATAGCTGCCGTCTAAGCTGCTGTCTAATGTAAAAAGAGTATAGGCTCGTATAAGGAAAAGAAAAAAAACAAATTATATACATTCCTTGATGAAAAAGCATGTCTAAGGAAAAGGAAAAAGAAAATAATTCCATTTCTTGTTGAAAATGCTTGTCTAAGGAAATAGAAAAGGGACATATATATATTTCCAATTATGACAGGTCCTCCGCCCTTAAGAGTGTGCATGACTTTCTTAATTTCCTTTCTGGTTTTACTACTTCGTGATTTTTAGCCATCGATTGACTAGAAAAGACTTTCTTCCTTTAATGAAATGGCATTTATCCACCTCTTTCTTGACCTTTCCCACTTCGGATGTCCAATTAATATAGCCTAGTGATGTTGATTAGGAATCTGATTGGTCAGACATGGTGGCACTAATTACTGGTCCAGTGTTTTTTTTTTCCCCACCAACAGTATTTCACAACTGAACTAAATCAGTAGGCAAAACAGTTGTTTGGAAAAGTTTTTTTCTTGAGCACAGAAAGTTCTCTCAAGTATGTGACAAGTTGAACATATAAAAAAACACAGCAAATTCCTTGTTACATTTTAGTGGAATAAAACATGTTTTATTTTTATTTTTTTATAGATACAAAGATCCAGATTTCTGGCATTTAAAATTGTAGAGCGTAACACTTGTGAACTATTTACATAAATTTATGAAAAATTCATGAAAAATGTATGCTTGGGTTAAAAAAAACTAAAGTTGATCTTTAGTATTTTTCTGTCCTTGCAGAAGTTCGATAATCAAGTTCTATTTTCTTTCATCATATTTGTTGACTGTCACAATGTCTGCTCTGTCTGTATTCTTCTGCATATCTCTTCTTAGTGAGAAAGTGCCTGCAGGCAATTCGATTCATCTTGCCCAAGGAAGCTGCCATGAAGGTTTGTAATTTTAAATTGTCACTAAAAGGCAGCCAGGGTCACTGTAGGGGAAAGTACATGCTAAGACTATGGTTTGTGTTTTAAAGCCTAATGTACTTTGCTGTGATTGAGTTGTTACAGATTTTCCTGTATCTTTACTTTTTCTTCCAATGCATCCTTGCTTCAAATAAGTAAAAGACATGAGATGAAGTTTTTTTACTCTAATTTCTGTGAATTGTGTAGGTTTTGGTGAAGTGGTACAACATCCATAATGCCCCTGGAGGTCCCAGTGCTCATGCAGAGTGGAGCCAGTTTGTCACGTGTTTTTTGACACTGATGGGCTACAACACAGAGCGACTGGCTTGGACCCGACAAGTGAGTCCATGTTTTTTTTTTTTTTTTTCAAATTTTTAAATATTTGTTTTTCTATGAAGATGGTAAAATACCTACTTGAAAACTATTGATGTCACATGCATCTGAAATTGTACTGTAAAGGTTTTGCGAAATAGGCTTTGATAGAAACGTGATTTGAAATTTTAGAAAACATTGACCCATAATGTTTTTTCTTTAACACGTGAAAGTACTCTTATTCTTTATTTGTTCTCTTTCCCAAGCTGCATTTTGAAATGCCTCTTTCTCCAGTTATTGCGGCGAAGAAGGCACGTCACTCTGACAGAGGCTCTGATGAGGTGTGTGTATTGTACGGATTGGGGCTCAATAAGCAACAAATCAGTTATAAACTCATAGTTATGAAAGAACTGGTACATTAATAGGAAATAATCAATTTAGCACATGGCAAAATATGTACTGGATACCAAGACATAAAATGTATTGTATAGGAGAACACTGTAAATGGAGTTTGTGTCATTATTGAGTCTCCAAAGAGGGGGAAAATATGTACTTTAACAAATCCGGAATGCAGGAAAACAGATTTTTAAAATTACGTTTTAATCCTCAAATTGCCGATTTTCTTGAAATACCCCTAATTAAAGGAGATTTCCTAAGTAATTTGTGTTTGTGTATGTTCTTATTAAAACAAACATGACTGGAAAATGTCTATCAGCTAGGGGGTTAGTGTGTGATGTCTCTGTTGTTAACCTGAGGAAACACGAGTCAGATTCAACTTAAGCTAATATGTAGTTTGTTGTAGCTGATGTAGTGTAATAATCTCCAGACAAAAAGACCCAAGTATCTGAATACACAGTGTTTGCAGCAGCATGTCAGACCACTAGAGGGAATTTTTTTTAAATAAAAGTTGTGTTGCATGTTGGGAAAATTCTCCTCTGTCATGGGCTGATTAACCTATAAGGGTTACTGGGACAAATATTGCAGTCAAGTTTTACCCATTAGGTTTTTTATATGCAATTTTTGTTGTGATGTTTTTATCACCATTTTCTCACAGGTACCTGTCTTTTCTCTCTGTAGGACTGGGACTATTTGTTGTCCTCTCATTACCACCATCAGATAATTTTCCAGCCTGTCTGTAGTTCAGTGGAGTCCAGTGATGCCAACGATGCTGTTACCACAGAAACGGAAGACAGGTCTTCTGTAAGTAACTCTCTCTGTTTACCTCTGTATGTGGTATACTGCTGTATTTTCTTTAAACAAGATACAATATGTAAATGTGGGGTTGTTTATTTATTTTTATTGGATTAGAGTATAATACGGATAGACAGTATTTTGTTTGGAAAAGACTTGATGGTGGTATGTCTCTTTTTTGTCCTACTGGTGGCAAATCTTTCTGCAGGTGGTAATAAATTGGTATTACTAGGTGTAGTTTTGATTTTGTGTTTTGAGTCTCATTTGTCTGCTACTCCTTTCTGGTATTAATGTTCCCCCAAACTTTTTTTTTTTGTGCACTAGGTGTCTTCTCCCTCTTGTTCATCTCTGAAGCTGGAGAGTTCAGCTCCTCTGTTCCCTCACATTCCTTCCCTTTTCTATGTTCTTCATCTGCTGTATCAGGAGCTGCAGCTGGATGAGCTGCACAGAGCTCGAGCTTCATCACTGGTGTGTCTGCTGCAACAACTAGCCAGGTAACCATGATTATTTTAGACTTCATTTTCTTTTAGCTGCTACAAAGCAGATACCATTTGGCTCATTTAAGCCAGTGCTGTGCAGTGCTTCAGTATTTATGAATTAAAATGTGGGGGGAAGAACAAACTGTCTCTATAATAAACAACTGTTACCAAAGAGAGATGAGACCTGTGTCACCATTTGCAAAATTCAAAATTGTTCTGAACCGCACTGAACTTTAACAATGGGAAGGAAAGCGGGAACACAGCCCATTGTTTTAAGTAAAAGTTTCTATGTAATCGAGGCCCTTCAGTGATTTGTACTGAGATAAACTTTATCAGATTGTCAAGTGACTACTGTCAACATTGACCGTGATGAAAAGAGAATAGGTGGAGTGGGAGAGTGGAGTGCTCTTCAGAGTAATTGGACTGTATTGTTATTATGTGGGTTGCATTTAAGTATAGTACAATTTTTTACACTTGGTTAAGCATAGACGAATCTGGATTGTTTGACTTGATAATTCGTGTTTGTGTTAGGTTTTTAAATACTTTTGTTACCATAAAATATAACAGAATTGTTTTCTGATTTCTGTACTTTTTTGTGTGGTAGTGCTGTCTTCTATTGAGCAGAGATAATGTAATCTTTTATGTTGAAAAAAATATATTATTCAGTTTTTTTATGTGAAGAGGAGGTTTTTTTTTTAAATGATTTATAGTATTTAATTACTTTTGTTCTGTATTCAGTGGCAGTCCAAAACAGGTTAAATGCCACAAGAGCTGTTGGAGAATGTCAAGCTATTTTTGGAAAGGTGCTAATGACTTTTCAAAATTTAGTGTGAAGTTGTGCATCAGTAGGCACTATTAAATACTTGATACATATCTCATGATTTAAGTATTAATTTTTTTTACTTTTGCAGTATTTGAAATAATACTTATGTACACTTTAATATGTATGCTGAGAAGAATCCAGTATATGAACTGCAATGCTTTGGGCCTCAACATACTTTAAGTATGTAGGTGCATGTATGTGTTCGTATTCTGAGTGTTTTTTTGTTTTGTTTGCAGAGACCTTCAGTTAGAAGAATATGTTGATATGTACTGGAGAGACTACCCCTCATTAATTAGTTCCTTTACTGAAAGCTGCATCATAGACAAAGGTAAGTTTCTTAAGAGTTTTAATGGGATTCAGGCAGTAAAAAAACAGAAACGTCACCATTAAATAAATATGACTTAGTTGCTAATAAAAACCAACTCCATAGTTTATAGAGTTCTTTGTATAAGATAGTTTATCTAAACATATTATTTTGTTACATCTGTATTCAATTAGTACATAAATTGTATTCCCTGACTTGTAATTGTCATTTAATGGGGAGGAATGAACTCTTCACTGTTCCCTTGTACTTCTGTTGCCTCGACTCCCTCTTTGCTTCTCTCTGTGTTTACGTGTTCCTCTTCAGCTGTGATTGGTCAGATGCACCGCCCGTCCTTCTTGAGCTCTAAGCCTCCATGTGTGTTCAGCTGGCTCAGTAGCTGCTTAAGAGGAGAGGAAAATCCACCTTTTCCATACCTGCCTGGCATCTGTCAGAGGACCAGACTGCTGGTTCTGGTATGATAAAAGCATCCGATTTAGTTATTTTTTTTATGAATTAAATTAAGTATGTAAAACATATGTATAATATTTAGCTTAGTGGTGTCCAATTCTTGTCCTTAAGGGCTAATATCCTGAATGTTTTTGATGTTTCTCTGTGTTGACCCACCTGATTTGAATGATGGATGATGATTCTGTTTCATTTCACAGAGTTATGCTCTTTACATCATCGGAAATAAAAATGTGACTTCTAATGAATCAAAGTACCTCCTTAAACTTTCAGCAGGTATGTTTAGTTGGATTTTAATCACAAAATCCGAGCTCTTCATAAAAAAGAAGTTAGGACTTTTTACATTGTACTTCTCTAACCCAGCGTTTCCCAACCCTGGTCATCGAGGGACACTGTCCTGCATGTTTTAGTTGTTCCCCTGCTCTTCAGCAGGCCTTCAGATACTTCAGAAACTTGTTAATCACTCGTTCATACAAATCAGGTTTGTCAAAGCAAGAAAACATCTAAAACATGCAGGATAGTACGCCTCGAGGACCACGGTCGGGAAACACTGCTCTAACCTTTAGCGTTTCTACTGCTGGGATGTCAGACTAAACAATTGCTTACAGACAGACAAACTGCAGGGATATGAATTAACATTTTAATTTAATTAACATTTTCTGTAGTGCATATTGTTTGATATAAACCTTTATTTCTACAAAAATTGTTCCTGAGACTAAAAACACTATGAACTTTGTAGACTTTTGCAGTTTCAAAAAACATTTTCCAGGGGTTTTTTTTTGTGAATGTGTTTAGGACCTGCCAGTTCCTTAGTTCTCTGCTTCAGGGCTCTTTAAAAATGAAAAAAAGGAGAGTAACACTGGTTTGTGAGTCATCCAATCTTATTTTGCTGTGACAAACCCTGCACAGCTCTTTAGTGACAGTCATCACAGCAGGTATTTGATCTGTCATTTTTTTCTTTGTGACAGAATTTACACTCAACTTTGTGGGCAATGTGAGAACAATCTTAGTGTTTTTTTTTGCAGTATTGTGTATTCATTTGTGAATAACAAACACAAGAGAAGTCGTCCTACATAAATAAAATGATCCACTTGCCTGTAATCCAATCAAAATGGCTTTTTGGGCAACTTTTAGTAGCAAATGTATTTAAGTTTTAAATCAATATAAATGTAATTTAAATTTTTATATTTTTCTTCGGAATATGAGATAATGCAATAAACCTAATTTAAGGAATTGTAAAAAAAGATGTACAATGTCTGGCTTTTTCTTGCTGTTTGCTCTTTCTCATTATTTTTTCTTGCATATTTTTTAGGCCAGAAGTCCAGCGCTACTGAGTTGAACTATAGAAGGTAATGCAAGCTCACAAAAATGTGAAGAACTTTTTGCTTTAGTGTTTTATGCATTTATCCTGTAAAACATTACATGCATTGGATTTTCAGCTATTTAGTGTAGTACATGGAAATATATGTACAAATCATACATTAAAGAAGTTGAGTTAAAATCAAAAAAGGATCATGTTTTTAAATATGTTGTAACAGTTTCCTCTTGTTTAAACAGTGATATTTTTAATCAGATATCTCACTAATATTTACGCGCACCATTTCTTTTCTAGACAGAGCAGTGCGAATGTGAGGTTTTCCAGTGAGAGTCTGGCTGAGCAGCTGGTGGTCTGGCTTACTTCACAGGGTAAGAGAAGCAGATCTTCTTCAGTATTTTGTGTAGAGAGGAAGGAATTTGTTCTTCGTTTTCAGCCAGTACCTTCTATTTATACCCAGAATGAGTTTCAATAATGCAAATTTACATATTGAGTCAAACTAGAGTCCATATGCTGAAAGAAAACCAGCATCTTGTCACAGTTTTTAAAACTTTTGCCATCCTGGTGTTTATTTCATAACCTAAATAATCTTATCTCATCCTTCTCTTTTCACTGGTGTAGGTTTCACTCTGAAAGACTTGGAGTCTGTCCCTTTTGGAGTAGCTTTGCCTATTAGAGAGGCCATCTATCGATGTCGTGAACAGCCATGTTCTGATTGGTCTGAAGAAGTCTGCCTGCTGATTGGGCGACAGGACTTGACCAAACAAGCTCACAAGATGACCCTGGCAAAGAACAAAGCGGTGAATATCAAATGAACAGAAATGTAGAAATGGACCTTTAAGTCTTTAAAGGTTTTAGAAATGCCACATTAATGGTGTATTTGATATTTGAAATTGGGTTTTTTCTGTTTCATCAGAAGAAATGTGAAGATTTGTCAAATATCTACACTGTTGATGTTACAGAGTAAATTTTATTTTAAAGTTTTCTTAACTTGAAAATATAGTGTAGTTCATCTACATTGTTTATTGTTTTCAGCTGTAAAAAGTATTTTTTGTTTGTGTGTCCAGTCTGTAGGTTCAGGTCTGTCATTGGAGCCTCCTGCAACAACAGAAGCAGATGAGGAAGAAGATGGGATGTCAGACATCATTCAAGAGGCAAATTAATTTGTTTATTTTTACATAATTATGTTTTCTTTTGAGAAGAGATTTGTTTCTTTAGGATGCACTGTTCAGCAAATGAATTCTTGAGAGAAATCTTGATATTTATTTTCCTCTTTCTCTTTATTAGGTCACTGGACTGATCTGGAGTCAGGATCTACGAGTTCAGGAAGTCAGAAGGCTTCTGCAGAGCTCCAGGCCGGTCCGGGTCAGTGTTGTCCAACTACCTGAGGTTTCAGACCATGAGTATATAGAGGAGAAAGAAAATAAGTAAGTATATTATAAAAAGTATATTATAAATGTGCCACTTTTATCTTTATTCATAGGATAAAGATGCTAATAAGCAGCCAAACAATAGTTTTTAAAGGGCACTATATTAAACCCTGTCCTGTTCTCGCCTCATATTTTACAGTTTCAAACTTATTTAAACTGTAATTTTTGTTAATTAAGTTAGGTTTTTTAAATTTATTAATTCAGAATTGTGTTGGTTACATTATCTTACTTTTTCTGTTGTTCTTTTTTTTGTCTCCCTTTTTACTGTTTTTTTCAGACTTCTTCAGTTGTGTCAGAGGACAATGGCTCTTCCAGTTGGCAGAGGCCTCTTCACGCTCTTTTCCTATCATCCAGTACCGACTGAACCTTTGCCTGTACCAAAACTCAATCTTACAGGTACTGGGATGTTGGTGAAGCAAAATGTTATCTTAATGTCTATTCCCTTAAGGAAAATTTTGAGTTCTCTAAATATGTTTTTTTGTTTGTTTGTTCTTTTGCTAACAAAGCAGGAAGATTTAGAAAACATTAAAGAAAAAAACTAATGAAATAATTAGATCAAAGAGTATTGTATAAAAAAATGATGTATAATTTAGCAAGAAGATGACGTGTATTAGAATTTTTTTAAAGGTAGACTATTAGATAGACTATAGATTATTATTAATTTATAATTAATTATAAAAAATAAAAAAAATACTGATAATTTATAATTAATTATAAATTATCAGTATTTTTTGCAGCCTATTTCATGTGTTTCTTTCTGTTTTTCTTTCTTCCCAGGCCGTGCTCCTCCCAGGAACACCATGGTTGATCTCAACAGTGGGAACATCGATGTTCCTCCCAACATGACCAGCTGGCCCAGTTTCCATAATGGAGTATCAGCTGGACTTAAAATAGCTCCGGCTTCACAGGTTAGTCTGAAACCAAGCTGGAAAATTAGTGGAAGCTTGTCTACAAGTAGTATTGCTACAATAGTATCTGTTACAGTATCTGCTACTGTTTTGTTGATTTACCAAGTTGACCGCAAGCGGAAAGCAGCTTTTCTTATTTACGACACAAAAAGTAACTAAATGCTGCAGATAAATGTTGTAAGCCATAAAGGAGCAATTGGACCTTGCTGCTATTTAAAAAAAAATATGTTCTTTGGATTCCTCTAAAAAATTATTTTTTCCCAAATAAACCGATAAACAAGCACAGCATTAGTTTAGAATATTTCCATATTTAATAATAATAATAATAAATTTTTTATAGGGCAATTTACAATTATTAATCTCAAAGTGATACATATCAAAAGTCATAAAAACAATACAAGTACATATGTGAAATGCAGCTAAATTTATGCTTGTTGGTAAATAAATTTGTTGTGTTCACCTCCTTTTACTTTTCATACGTTTGTCAGACCAGCTGTTATTAAACACTGACTTCCTGTTTGAGTGCATTCATGCATTTACAAATAATTTATCACAATAAATCATCATCATCATCAACTTTATTTATAACACCAGCCAAAACTGAAACAAAGTGCTGAACATCAAAGATAAAACAGAACAATGAAAGTTAAAAACAGCATAAA
>JAVKLF010000073.1:7068697-7083900 GCA_034783495.1 Millerichthys robustus | reverse complement strand
TGTGTGTGTGTGTGTGTGTGTGTGTGTGTGTGTGTGTGTGTGTGTGTGTGTGTGTGTGTGTGTGTGTGTGTTGAAGACAATAAACGTACTGTACAGAAATTAATACTATATATGTACATTATTTAAATGCCTGAAAAGGAAACTAAAGTTGATCTATATGCTGTTGGCTGACCTTTATTCATTTGTGTTCAACTCTAAAACTGGAATCTGTAGATTAAACATGGTTCAAACAGTAAGAACATCACATCAACATCATTATGGTCATTTTTTGTTTAGAAGTAATACTGAATCATCTGCTTGAACTTCCTTCACTACATCTGCACTTTGCTAACACCTTCCATGTGGGTCAAGATAAGTAACCGGTGCTTGCATCACATCTGAGCCATTTTTTTAGCTTTTTGTAATAACTTAAGCAACCCAAACAGAAAATTTCTCACTCATCACTTATGCAGAAATAAAGTTGAAGCTATTGTGTCATTCAAAACAGTCAGAGACCTGTTTGAGACAGTTCTGTATTTCTCCTTGAGTCTAGAGCTGGGATCATTGATGACAGGAGATGCAATCATCGTTCATTTCGGGCTGGTGGAAGAACACTCACTTTCTTCTGCTGTGAACCAAGGCATGGAGAGCTAAACGAAACAAGCTGCAGGGAAGTCACCCCATCTTTTGCCTCAACTTCTGCTTTTACTTCCTCCATGTTTATGAAAATGTGCTAATTCTTCTTTTTTTAATGCATCACTTCTTTTTTATCTGCATCTGGCGTTAAAAGAAAGGGGTAGAAAGCTGTATTTTATTATCATGCAATTTTATTATTGTAGGCCCTTTTCTTCTAATCTGGGTTTAGTAGTCACATAAATGCTTATGTATGTATTTGTTAGCAAAAGAGGAGACTCCCGCTTCATCACAGTTTTGCCATGTTGAGTAATCTTTTAATTATTTTTTTAAAAAATTGTATGGAAACATTCCAAAACTGTGAAAAGACCAGTCAGATTTGTCCTCATGCATTCTGGAGATGGTGGTCCTCTCAAGCCAACAATAGTTTGATCAGTTAAGGAAAAAAATCACAATCTCTTATGTGAGATTAACAAACTGAAAAGGTAATTTAAAGAACTATTGTTCACATTGAATTAATTGTACATATTTTTTTAATGAGATTGGTTTGTAGTTATATTTTGAGATTCAACTGGTCAGTGGAAGCCTATGACAGCTGCACCAATCCCCATGCAGTTACATCACAAATGGTTCCCCTCATGCTGGGAAACTCCTGAGTAGAAAAGAAAAGTCTCTGCTGACCTTGATTGATAGTTCCTCCACTGCAGACACAAAAAAGAAGTGAGATTTCCTGCGACAATTAGAAGAACTACAGAAAAGTTTCTTATTTCTTGTTTCATTCTCGCTCAGTGTTTGCACGGGTGTTGTATGATAAAACACACATCCTGAGCTCTGACTACATGTGTTTTACTGAAGGTTTTTTTCAAATTGTGTGCTAATTAGGACTATAGTAAAATATGTTTACGTAAGAGCTAGGTACGCATACAGGCTAAGCGAACAGTAAAGGTCCAAAGTGTTATAAAATGATGACATTTTATGGCCAATGTGAAAACCAGTATGAGTATTGACTACTTTTGATGCAGTCTTCTGGGCATTGTAATGGGAATGGTTTATTTTTGTGAATACAGACGAATGAAAACACTGTGTGCAAGAATATTTGAATATTTTAGGAAAACTGTAAATATGGCCTTTGTGGCTTTAAGAAATCGACAAACCTATTTTGAAAATTTGAATGAATACAAATTTCAGGCCCTTGCCACTCTCTCTCTCTGTTGGGTTTGAGCTCTGCATCAAGTTTAGTCTTCACCATAAAACTGCTGGAGTGACCAATTAAAAACTTTCTGCTGATTGTTTATTTTCAATAAATAACCCCATGGGACTTCTGGCAATTAAAATGACAAAAAAAAAAAATTCCACAAATTGATTTTCCTGTTTAAATAAAACATTTATTAAATGTAATGTTTAGACTCCACCTTCACTTGCATCCGTCTTTAAAGACAATAAACTTTTAAAGACAGTTTCTTAAAAGTCCAGTCTGTCTGCATGTTTCTGCGCGTGCCTCTCCAAGCACAGATTCCATTCATAACCAAGCTTCCTCGTTCAGCAGAAAGGGGAGGTCTGATCTGGTGGGTGTGCCCGCAGAAATACGAAAAAGTATTACACAGCAGGTCTAGTAGACATATCAGTATGAATGGTGGAGCTGTGGTGGACCATCCTGGTGCTGCATTTAAAGAAAGTCAGAGAAAAGTAGACAGGGTGACAGTAAGCGCGCTCATGGTTGATCATAGCTTTATGCTCAGAGTCATATTTTTTTTCCATTAGTGATGCATAAATTTGAAAGTGAAAGAAAATGTCCCTGATGGTGCGAGAAAGCGCTTCGCAAATGATGGCTAAATTAAAAATAAAACAAAAAATATATAGATGTGCAAAAGTTGCGCCTGGCCGCCAGTGATTTGGGGTAAGTTTGGAGATTTTTATTTATTTATTTATTTTAATGAAGAGCATCGCATTCAGCTAAGTTATCCACTTCACATCTTTACAGTCCCTTCAAAGTCAGAAGGAGGAAGCAGCTTGTGACTTTGATGGAAGTGCATTCACTGAGACTGAATGTTTGCAGCTTTGCGTTGGTTTTTCAGCAGGTTTTGAACTCACAACTTAAAACAGAGATGATGAGGTCTTAAAAAAAAAAAAAAGAATTGCTCAGAGGTTTGGAGGCCGTGCTGCAGTCGCTCATGCGTAATGGGCGGTTTGCACAAAGTTAAAAGGAAGTGTGCGGTGTCATACAGAGATAGTAACCCGGTCTTCCTCTTCCTTTTGTATTTTAAAAAAAGATTATTGAATGACTTAACACGAGACGGTTGTCTTTGACTTAGGTGGTCTCGGATCTCTGTGTGATGTCGCCACATTATTTGCTTCATATAATCAGAAAATGAAGTTCATTTGACTTGAGTGCACTCCAGTGATATTTTTTTTTAAAAAATTCAGTTTAATTTCCCAAACATAGCCTATCAGCGCGCGCAATGTGATCTGAGAGCGTCACCTCCTGGAAAGGTACAGCGCTGAGGGCGCCTCCAGAAATATTAATGCAATGTGCTGCGTTCACATGTCGTCGGAAATGAGTGCAACGTTCTGAACGAATTAATGAATCCTACTAAAAACGTTAATAAAATACATTTTCTTGTTTAGAGTTAACTCAACATGCTGCACGCTGACTACAGAACACGTAGCCTAGCTATAATGGCAAATGACGTGGTGCTTTATATTTTCTGAATAAATCCATCATTTTTTAACAATTTGGTTTAGTTTCTTTGTCATGGGATTTCTGGTTTCTCATAAACCAGTGGACAGATATGAACGAAGCTCTCAGAAAGTAATCATTTGATGTAGTCTGTCTATAACTTGTCGATTTTTGGGGTCAACCCGGGTCAACATGGCCACTAAAGACGTACAAGCTTAAAGCTAAAATTTGATGCTGTAGTAGCCGAGAGTCATCCTCAACTCATATTCTAAGCAGTAGCATATTTAGCAGTTTTGCATGAGCATGTGTAAATTTATTTTTCAATGTTTGACCAAAACAGCTATAATTCCACCTCATCGTAAAACAATTAGTTTACATTCTTGACATGAAATGCAGGGGATATGCAGGCCTTAAATTCTTGAGGTATTTGAACTGTTCACAACACTGAAAAAGATTTTCTTCCCATTTTTTTCTCTTCAGCACTGCAGCTTTTCCTCTTATTTTCATTTTTAAAGAAAATCATTAGTCTTCTTTCACTCAGAGCTCAGAAAGAAAGTATTTGGTTTTACTGAATAACTTTCGTTTATTCGTTTCTTTTTTATATTTCCGTTTTTTCTGTCACCACTGACTGCTAACAACCCTCATTAACACACTAAAGCAGTACATTAACCTGCATAGTGATGTGAAGTATGGGTGAGTTTCATAATGAGTGACATGGGGATTCCCTGTCCCTGTTTCCTTCATTCATGTGGCTGGAGTTTGAGGGTTATAGAGCTATCAACCCGGATATGAGCTGAATATTGAGTGTGTTTGAAGGAGGGAGGAAGAGCAACCATGCATGACAGTGAGCATGATAGTGTGTGTCTGTGTGAGAGAGAAAGAAGCACATAAAAAAGTATTCTTGCATACTTTATTTGTACAAGCTCTATTTAAATGGGGATGTACTTTGAGATCATATGCTTTGCTTCCCTGTTTTTCAGTTGTAAAAACAGACACTGTTTTGTTCATTGAGTTGCTAGTGGTGTCTAAAGAACAAACTTCCTATTGTCACTTGATCTTTTTTGTACTAGATGCTTGGCAGAAGTACTGTATGTGGCAATACACAGACTTGTGAACTTTTGAGAGATACTAATTTGTTTGTGTTAGGTAACAGGGTGCATTTAAAATACACATAAAGTCAAAAGGTATTTTCTGGTGATGGCAGTAGGTTGGATAGTTACAAGATAACTGCTTTGTAAGAAGTATTAGATACAAAAGAATAAAAGAAAAACTTCATGCAAAAACATAAACTTTTCCCAGGTGATGAACTTTTGTTCCAACAACATAGTCTTGTTTTAGCATCCATCCATGCATCATCTTTCCCACTCCTTTCAAGGGTCACTGGTTCAGGGTACGCTATGGACAGGTTGCAAGTTCACCACAGGGACAGAGAGAAATGAGAGAGTCATTCACACTCTCAACCACACCTAGGGACAATTTAGAATTACTAATGAACCTAACTAACATGCTTGCTTTTGATCTGTGGGAGGATTCCAGTGTGAGACTTTACTCTAAAATGTATCAGCAATATCATTCTTTAATCCATTTTTTTGGGCACTTACTCTACCTGCCCTTACCTGGTAGCATAGCAGTGACAGTCATTCTTTGTGCTGTGAGTTGATGAACATGGAAATGAAGTCAAATGCATATGTGACCAGTTACAGTTTGCTGTTCCTGTTTTGCTTTGCCTCCATGTTTTCAAATTAGTAGAAAGGAACAAACACACAAGAATTGTTGCTGCGGAATTTCAGGTAGAAGTTCAAGAAGGTGAACGTCAAAGTTGTGAAGGACGTTTAGAGTTAAGTTTTATCTGTCACAGGCAGGTGTGTTTTAGCAGCATTTATCATCTGTTTCTGTCAGCAAGGACTTTTTACAGTTTGGGACATTACTGATGCCTGTTGCAGCTAAAGCAAGAATAAAACAAGGAAATAAGTCCCATAATCAAACACAAAACAAAGCCTTCATAAATGAGATGAGAGGTGCTAAAAATAAACAGAGAATCCGAAAGACAAAAAGTAACATTGTTAGTCATTCAATGAGTAAACATCAGTTTTCTGCGCTGTTGAGGAGGCAAATAAAATATATTCTCTTAACATGTGACATAGTTGTAACATACTGTGGCTGATGTTAAAACTTCTCACTGTGCCGCAAGAGTTCAACCACTTCTGTTTTCTCAGTCAGTCTGCAGATGTCCTTAGGACGCCTGCTTTTTATGTAGCTAAGATAAATGCAAACCACACAAAGCTCATTCAAATGAAAGTGAACCTTGTGTCTATTTATGCACTGACACAAGCAAATGAGCAGACAGCTTTTGCATCACACACTGCACACACTCTGAAAAATTCCTCCTTGTAATCTTACTGTCTTAGTTCTATTGGCTCAAATAATTGGTATTATTACATGCTGCTATTCTTTAGTTTCTGGTAAAATGGCTCTAAAACACATGCAGTACACTAAAGTACATTCAAAACTATGTTTTTGCATCATTTCATTGGCTGCTAATGCAAATGTGCATCATTCACAGCATGTCAACTACAGCCATTTTCTTCCTGCATCAAGTTTATTTTGACACAATAAGTCTGTCAGTCAAAAAAATGTTATCTCTGTCATCTTAGCTTTTCAGGAACTAAAACAAAACAAGTCTTGCTTTTACATCGCTGGGCAATGTATTGCAGCTTTTAGATAAACCAATGGGCTCCGAGACTAAGGATTCATGAGAAACGAGATCTTTTTACAGGAGATAAAACTTAAAAGCCACAGTGTTTCATTCGTCAGACTTTCAACTCGACATATTCATTGGTTCAGAGGGTTTTGTGTTCAGTGTAGACGTTGGAAGAGCAATTTTCTGTAGTCTCTTGCTTTTGTGTAAAAGTGTGCAGGCTTGTGTGAAGGTGTTTGTGCATCCTTTGGTGTGTTTGCTCATGTGGCCAGATGTAAGCTTTCATGCTTTTTGTAGGCAAAAATGAAAGTGCAGTTAGTTCACAGGCAGATAACAACCAGCATGCAGACATAGTTTATTACCATGACTGTTTTAAAACCTGGTTGTTGTAATATTGTTCTAGATTATTTCTGAGAAAGTGTGCAACTTATCTGTGCTGGACTCCTAAAATCAAAATCTCTGATCTTTTTAGGGTTGTAAAACATGTGCTGTGTCCTACATTTCCAGATGCAGTGATACAGGAAGTGCCTCAGGCAGAATGCTTAATCAGTATTCAAAGAAAGAAAAAAAAATCTGCAATTTCTATTGTTAGTCTTATTATTTTGAAGAACTTAACACAGTTTTAGTGCAATAACCAGTTTGTGGAGATGTGGGCTGTCAGAAAATTACTTTTGTCAGAACTGTAGTAAGAAAAATTCAGTTAAACCCAGAGCTTCTGAAGGCAGGTATAATCAGACAACCACCCTGATTTACAGTTAAAGTCACTGGTTTCTGGTAAGATGCTGCCACATCTCAATGTGACAGTTCTTCTTTACATGCCACTGAGGGGATTAACTGTCTCACACTGAGAACTAACGGCTGCCACACGTGCACCATACATTACTACTGTTGTGTTTTTAGTCAGAGCTACTGGTTTCCAGTAAAAACCTGCACCCAGTGGCTTCACAACAGAGGAAGTGGTAGTGGTGGAGCTCGAAACTATATTCATAAAAAGAATAAAGAGGTTTCATTTGTCAATTGCTTACCTTTTCAGGCAAAGGTTTTCTTTTTTTGGTCCTCATGAGCATTCACACATTTCTTTTTTTATAGAGTTGATGCTACAGCAACTTCATGCCAGTGTACAATAAAGGGAAAAAATTAGGACAAAGATGGCTCAGGATTTTCAAGAGAACAAGCCTGCTATTTTATAGAGCTTTAGTTACCTCTTTCTCATGCAGTTTTATATAATTATTGCAGAAAACATAAAGCATTTGTGTTTATTAACAAGCAAAGATACAATACGGCTGAATGTGTCGAGTATAGATCTGTAACAAAGTACACCAAAAACTCAAATGATGGTATCTTTGAATCATTTGAACCCAGTCACCACGTTGACGAAACATTGACTTATACTGCCATCTAGTGGAAAAGCTCCTACATTTCAACTTAGCAAACGCGTAACAGACACCATGTTTGCTACTAAATCAAACCTCACTGCCTCAGATATTAGTCGCCACCTGCTGTCTGAATTGAAAACTGATGAATTTCCAATTTAAATTTAGCTTTGATAAACCTCACCTCTTTTTGCTTAGTTTAAGAATATGAGCTCAGTTTTGTAATTTCATTACAGATTTTTAAACAGACTTCTTTAGGTCAGGGAACAATTTCATGTTGAGTAAATACAGACATACTTTCCCTTGTGGTATTAATAGCTCTTAATCATAATATTGTTTTAACTCATTTCAGTTGATTCAGATCTCATTTACAGCCTATCACTTTCTAGAACGTTGTTTCTCTGTAAATAAGCTCATCCATTTAATGTTGTAAAATGATGACACCAACAAACAGAAAATATATTTTGCTTGCACATTTTTTAGTTCTGTAGTCTATCTCTGACTCAAAATCTTGTTTTTAAGTCAGCCTCCATGCTTACATGATTCCAGAAGTTAGTTTCGTAATCTAAACATGTTTGACAACTAAAACTAAACCAAACCAAACCTAAAAATTAGCAAAAGAAAAATTTTGGCTGTTTGTACAAAGGTTTACTAAAGCAAGAGTAGGTTGAGGTGTATGAAAATCCATCTGGCCATTTATCCATCCATCCACTTCATTGCTCTATTGTTTCTGTTCAGGGTCATGAGAGGTCAGTGTCTCTGTCCAGCTGTCATTGGGTGAGAGGCGAGGTACACTGGTCTATCTATCACCCATTACTCAAAAGCCCAAACAGAGATGAACAAGATTCACACCTGGTGTCAGTTTGCTAATTACCCCCACATGCATGTTTTGACAGTGGGAGCAAACCCACACGTTCTTGAGAAGAACTACTAGTTATGGATTGTAACTCATCATTTTGACCAGTAGAGGGCGACATTTTCCAAATCATACCCTGAGCTCGGAGTTCAGCCTGTGCCCTCCAGCACAGTCATTGGATTCTTTGAACCTCCGATGTTTCCAGAGGGTGAACAATTGAAACTCCCATCCCTGGGAATGTGAGATATTGATTGGTTAGTGGGTGTCAGCTGGGAGTATTGATTGGAATGCATAAAAAACTAATGAAGAAAGAAAAAGAAGAAGAAAGAAAACAATGGCGGAGAACAGTGAGAAAAAGCCGGGTTTGGATTCACACAGCAGATCAGCCCAGTAGAAGCAGGTGTGGTAGTACATTACAGTAATTGTGTGTGTGAAAATATTGAACCATTTCCAGTTCTGACAATGCAAAGAGGCCGCTGCTCGTATCAACTCCTGAGCCAACTATACATTATTTAAAGTCGTTTTAAGTCTTTATCATTTGCAGGTTGGAGATTTATCTGAGTTGAATGGGTGAAGTTGGTGTTGTCAGCCAAGTGTTTGGATTTTCAATGTCTAACTAAATTAGTGGAAAGTATCTGAATTGCCAGTGTGTTGGAAGTTGAAGCTGTGAAACTGACCCCCTTTGCCATTTTATTCTGCAGCTATGTTGGTATGTTATTACACAGGTTGCCGACATAAAATCCTAGACAGTAGGTCAACAAGAAAGATCAGGAGCATAGTGTGGTCAGCAGCTCTGACGCCATTTAATGAAGAAATCTTGGAAGCACGGTTTGAGATATTTGAGATTGGCCTCCCACACACTGGGTTTGCTTCGTCTTTTGGTCTGACTGGACTGTGACTGAGAGTAGCTGCTTGGGTGAAAGTTTTATTTTGGAGAGAAATGTGAAAGTCAGCCACAGTGACCTGGAAACTTTAGCCTTTGTTTATTTCCAATCAGAAAGTGGATCACAGACGCCTCATCTGACCTTCTACTGGGCGTTTGCCGCTTAATAATGTAAATGTTTGCAGGCGGTTTGTCAGATCTGGATGAAAAATGCTGCGGCATTGAAACGCTTTTAATTATTTATTCATTATTTTCTGGCAATAAAGCTATGTTATAGATAGAAAACATCCACATGACATGCTTTTAAAAGTCTGAGTAGTAAGTTTAATGAAAAAAAAACAAAAAACAAACTCTGGCTTTAAAAAGACTTTCATGTTTCACATAGTTCTCCAGTCCAAATGACTCTTATAATTCATTTCCCTGATCATTTATCTACAAGTCAACTTTTTTTAAAAATAAAAAAGAATAAAGGACTTTGTTTATGCTCTGGTTCGTTGAACCACGTGGCTCACATTCAAAGGGAATAAATCATAGACACTCTGTTCTAAAAAAAGTTAAAGCTTGGTCTTGGTGTTCTTAACCCAACACTATTCACTAATGGGAATGTACACACTGTTTCTTAACCCCTTCTGCTCCAACCATGCCCACACACACTCACAGAATCTAGACCACACACACGGCTCCCCCTGCACACACAGACACACTTTCACATGTACAGTCCTTTAGTCCTGAGATGCAGAAATAGAACTACTACTGTAAACTTTCTCTGAGACAAATACCCCAGTGTTCCCAAAGAAACAGGGTCTTCCCCTCCCCCTGTCCTCTGTTTGTTCATGTACTGGGATTATCAGACGCACAATAACATCTCAGTGTCCCACCTGCGTGGGAATTAGGTGTTTAGACTCCAGAGGAGCTGAGGTCTGACTCATCACTATACAGAAGGATGTGACTCAGACAGGAGAAGACGGATCCCCTCCTGTCTGAGTCACATCTTTCTGTCCGGAGTTTCTCCATCAAGGAAGAAGACAGAAAGACAAGGCAGCTGGTGGAAGGGATTACATGATGAAAGATGATTTAAGTGACAGGCATATTAACTTTGCAAGGTAAATATGACCAAAATGAAATCATCCATATGTGACTTTAATTTAAATTGTAGATCATGTTTGCTATTTCATTGGTAATGTAGAATATGAAAAGACCAAACAGTCACTGACATTCACTGAAGAAAAAAAAAACAAAAAAGATGCTGCAATAGATTGTGGGAGGTAGTTTTTTCCCTGTTTGTAAAACCTTCCAGTTGTTCTGCTGATCAGTGTTTTCACACTTAATCATCACCAGATGAAAATTTGTAGTTGAAGGATGAGGAGGAGTGTTGTTTTAAGGAAGTGGAAACAATTTGGTGGAGAGATGACATGATGGAAATCCTGATTGTGTGGGCAAGTTAACATTACTTTTAACACAGTGACAATGCTGTTTAAGATGAGAGTTCTGCTCAAAATGAGGTTGTGTTTGGTGCAGAATTCAGCATCACCACCCTCTTGTTCTGAGCAGGAACAAAAAGTTTCCTCTGGGTGAGAAAATTGTTTCTCTGCTTGATTACGAGCTGTACAATCTAGAAGTTTGTGTCACATTTAGACAGAAATTCTAAAAAGTTGACGTTCATCTAGTTTGTGCATATAATATGTTTTGATGAGTCTCAGCTAAAACCACACCAAATTTTTAATTAAAACTGGCTAAATTAGAGTTATTTTATTGTGTTTGCTGAGCCCAGTTAGCTGTTGCAGCCATTTTAAGGTCATATTTTAGCAACTTTGGGTCATGTCATGTCATTGATGCACTGATAATCATGGTTTTCAGCTTGCACTGGCAGATGTCTTATCACAGTTGAGCACTTGTTCATGCACACAATCCCACCGTGACCTTTCTGACTTGTGTTGTGTGTGTGTATTTTGGTTTGCTCTGTCAAACCTTGTCATGTACAGACATGCAAACTGCGTTCAGTCCTCCTGGTTTATGGGCAAAGCATAAAGGAGCTGTGAAGATAGGAGAGCATTCATGTTTTTTGTCCCCTCAGCCTGTATGTTTCTCTATTTTTACACGTTAGACTAACCCAAGAGCATTGCATTCATTTGTATTATATATTTAAATTGCGAGGTTTTAAAACAAATGAATAAAAAGGCGTAATTTTGCTACAAAAATACAAATGGCATAAATCTGAACCCAAAATATTACTACTAAGCAGTACTTTAATACTAAAATATAACTATATACATTATAAAATAACAGTAAAATACAATTTATATAATTGGTTATATTGTCAGTGTTGCAATTTCACACATTTACAGCCTATTACTTTCTAGAACGTTGTTTCTCTGCAAATAAGCTCATTCATTAAATGTTGTAAAATGACGGCACCAACTGACAGAAGGACAATGAACACAGTGAAATCGCAAACTGCTGAGTCGAGAATGAGGGTTTAAAGTGCTGAAAGACGCCTGAGATGAACGCTTAAAGCTCAGACAGGTTGTCATCAGTCACCACCTGGAGCCAGACCTCGTCACACAGATATCAAGTGAGCTTTAGGAAAAGATTAATATCCTTTTGTTTGGATGACTGACAAGATAAAAGTGGATTTGGTGGGAAAGGGCAGAAGGTAAAGCAAGTGACAGACATTAAGAAGCAGTAAGCCGTCAAGAAAACACATAAAGGATCAGTTTTTGTTTGACAAGGTTTTGACATAAGCTTTGGGCACACTTATCTCACTTGGATCTGTCTGTTACAATCAAAACCAGATTTGTTATCATTCATCAACATCTACAGCTGCTATCTCACCGACCTGCTCAGCATTAAAGTCAAACCATTAACGGTATTTAAGTGGGGTTATTCTGCATTTAAACAAATAAGAGCTTATAATGAATTTTTTGATTAGGTACATTGAAATAACTAAATACAAGATGTTTCTTTATTTTTGCACCCAACAAGAAGTATGAGCTGCGGCTCATATGATACAATCTGCAGAGCTGGTTTCATGCTCTGCAAGCTCACATTTACTATTACTCACTACTATTTATGATTGGATACATGCACAGCAGAAATCATTTGTATGACATTAGCAGCTGGTAAACCTTCAAGTATAAATCTTTTTTGTTGTTTTTTAATTGTCAACTTTAGGTAAACAGTTTCACATATTCACAATACTTGTGATAACCCAACCTTCTTTTTTTTTTACTACAAATTACAAATGAAACAAAATAATGAGTTTAAAATCCTTTTATGGTCCATTTCTTTTGCAGTGCTACTGTATTAGCTTACAAACATAGGTTTCACAACAACAGCTGCACAAGTGTTGGTTTGATTCCCACACGGACACTAAAGATAGACTACAGCATGCTTATCTGATGTGACTGCTTGCAAAGTCTACTAAGTTATGTCTTAAATTCCTAATTTCTAAAATTCTTAAGCTCCTTGAAGATAAATGTGTCTGTTGCCAACACGTATCAATAAACTTGCTATAATAACCTAATTGATATGGTTCAAATGATCACTGAAAGGTCAAATGTTTAAACATTGATCTGCTAAAAACCTAAAGTTTGGCACATAACATATTTTTCTGTTTCTAAAATATGGTTGGTGCATTGTTGTTTTACCAGAAATTTAATAAACGTCCTACAGATTCAGGAAGAATAGATACAATTAAAAAGGTGCTAACTGAGGAAGCAAAGCACGTTAAAATGAATACATTTGCATTCCTTGACATAATTTATATTGCTTGGTTTTTGTCATGTTAGACATTTTGGTCAAATCCTAAAACAAATGTTAGGTGATTCCTAACAATATTGTAAGATTTCACTTTTTCTGTTAGCACTCAGAGTACATGTTGGGGATAACTCTCTGCTACTGCCCTACTTAACACTCACTTGTATGCGACCAATCAATACCATACGACTAATACCGAGATGATAACACTCTCAGAATGATACAGATATTTTGTTTTCATTTTGTTTTTTTCTCACTATCGATGTGTCACTACATGTCATGGCGGGCACTATGACAAATTTCTAAATGTCACCGAAAGTCAGCCAAGGCTGCAGATGGTTTTAAGCACTCTAATGTTTTTCCATCTATAAAGAAAAAATTAGGTGAAATGAAACCATTTCCACTAATGCTTAACAATTTATGAGAAATCACAGTCACTATACCCTGAGCTTACAGCCTGACAAAGTTCTGAAAAGTGATGATACAGTTTATTTATTGGGCACGGTTGCTCATCGGAGATCAACAAACGTGCTCAAAAGTGTTGTTAAAACAGAAACATTTGCAATATCAGGACACCTACTCTCCAAACTGCTCAAAAGAAGTGATATCCATCTAGAAGCTGGTGTCTCACTCTTTTTTTAAACTCCTCTTATTTGTTCCCACTTTGAAATTATATTTTTTTCCCAGAGTTAGACTAGTTTTCTTTCCTGTATTCAGTCTTTGTGCAAAACTACAGACCACATGTCTTGACTCTGTTTCTTTGCTTTGTATGAAGCTGTTACAATAAGAAAAACATTCTGTGGTGATACAAGTAACAATCAAAAATGCTAAATATTATCTGGAAAGTTAGGAAGGAGATGTGGGGTCAGTCTCACATCTCAGCAATGTTTCAGTTTGCCCAGAATGAAACTCGAGCTAAAATCAGTGACATAAGCTGCCAGTAAAACCAGACCAAAAACTGTACGGAATTTAGGGAAAAGAGAAGCATTTTTCCCCCCAGAAACTTCCTGGTCTAAAAACAAGAGCTACTGCAAAATTCACTTACAGTCAGACAAAAGAATAACATATTTAAGGAAGCAATACTGTGCCTAAAAAACAAAAAAATCAGGCAGTCAGTGGGGGTTTGTGTCCTTCAGGTTCTCCTTGTGCTCCTTTTGCAAGACTCCATCTTGAATGAATCCAGAAAGAAAACTACAAAGATTCTTTTGTTAATCAAACACCATTTTTTTCTGATAACTTATAGAGCTGTAACCAGCTTCTGCTGCAAGAAAAGCTGAAGCACGGCAGAGAAAGATGAGGAGCTGATTGTCAAAATAAAATCATGTATTTGTCAAAAGTTAAACACACTTTTGTTTTAAACCTGCATTGTGTCTAATGGCCAGCAGAGGGAAACGCTTGTGGTAGCAGACAAAGTAGGATTTCTTCAAAGGACTAAAAGAAAAACCTTATTTTGGTTTTAAATTGTGAATTTTTTATAGTTTTTTTTAAAGTTTATAACCTCAATTTCTAGTTTCACATATTTAATACAACATGGTGTGTGTTTTGTGAATTGCGGTTATAGATGGAGTCAAAACGGTGACAAAACCATGGTTTGTATTATTTTGTTGCGTTACCTATTGATTGTTTCCCATATGTTTTATTATCCAAGATGGCGTCAGCGGGATTATAAAACAAGGAGCTTGATATAATCTATAGTGCACTAGACATTTATTTATTTCAGTTTCACCTCTGAACGTTACAATCAAAATGTATTACTTGTCCACAAGCGAACGACTTAACCCTATTTGTTTATAAAAAAATAAGAAAAAAATTGGAGCATCTCTACATCTTTAAGTCAAGAAAGCCATGCCTCTGGGAATTCTCGGAAAGGAAGCACCCCCCCTTCAACCCCCACAATCCCATCCTCAACCTTTTATTTGTGTCTTGTTTCACATGGGACACGCAGTGAGGTCAGCTCATCAGTCTCGTTCCCAGGCTTGACTTCAATTTTTTCTGCCCAAGAGTCGGAGAATGCATTCCTTAGTCACCCCGCCTGCCTTCTCCCACCCCATATGACACACACATGCTTACATTTTACAGCATTTTTAACCGTCACAACTAAATGCTTGTAGGCCCAATTTTATTCATACAACCAAACTGGGCACATTGAGCTGCACTTTCTTAAAAAAAAAAAGTTTACACTTTGATTGTACTTATTGTACTTAAGGACATACATGTGCTTCAAAATGTTTAGTTGGTGTGAAGCTGAGAGCAGAATTTTTTTGTCTGTGTCTGACTGTGTGTGTGTGTGTGTGTGTGTGTGTGTGTGTGTGTGTGTGTGTGTGTGTGTGTGTGTGTGTGTGTGTGTG
>JAVKLF010000073.1:7020580-7034949 GCA_034783495.1 Millerichthys robustus | reverse complement strand
TCTACTCATCATCCGTCCTGCCTGACATTTACACAGTCAAATCAGAGTCAACATTTTGCGCTGTCAGTCAAAACAAACAAAAAAATCCATCAGTGTTTGTGGATATCCTTCAGTAGTTTGGGTCTTGGTTTTATTTTCAGTGCAGTGTCTCGTTTGATTGTCAAATGGTAAAATGTTTCAGCTACTTATTTTCACGTTATCACTGTCATGCAATGTGCAGTTTGTGGGAAAGAGAGGAATTACCACATCAGCACAAATCAAGTTTCCATCAGGTCAGACCTGTGTGGAAACAGCAAGGCGGTCTGCGGGACCCCAAACAAACAGAAAATACTTAAAAAAAAAATAAAAGTACACTAACCTTACAGTATATTGAGCTGTGTCCTACAAATCTTTATATGACCTGACAGATTGATGCATTTCCTTTTTGGCCTAAAATGATTTTATTTCTCGAAGTAAATATTATGCAGCATTCTAAATCCTGCCAGTATTTATTTATTTATGCCAACATTTATTTAATGTTTTTATTTTACAGACTGCAATTTTAAAAACAATATTTCTACTCATCATAAACTTTGATGCACTTAACAGTGGAAGCGGAGACAACTCGGTTCTCTTATAATGATTTAATGCAAGTTAAAGAGGATGATTAGAAGCTCCTCAGTAAAGCAGCAGACCTTCATTAGTGAGGTGAAAAAGTGAGGTCAGAGCTGCTGCAGTAAAAATGAGCTAACTGCCCACAGACATGAGAATTTTCTCTGCAGCACGTTGAGGTTTTCTTTGCAAAGCTTTTAAACCGTGTCAGGATGGATCAGTGGGTGTAAATGAGTTGTCCCTGCTTGTGTTTTTAAGGATAAAAGTGAAATGTGCTGTTTTCATGTTCTCGCTGTCGTTATCTCATCCTCTCGCATCAACACATTACATCTCAAGGAAATCAAAACAGAGACCTTTGTTTTTACGCTAAACACTCTGGTTATTTTCATTCGCTTGTATTTTATAAACCGGATGTTATTTTTTTAATATATCAAATAATGAAGAATCTTTTGATGCAAAATTAAGTTTAGAACAAATTCTTTAATCATTAGAATAGGTGTCATTTCCTATCACATGGAATGGTTTGTCCTCAGCAGTGCAGATATTTATTTTCTCCTGTCTGTATTTCATTCTGGAAAGACTCACACAAACTTAATGCAATTAGAAAGGTTTATTGATGTGAAAAGAAGTACTTTGGCGCTCGAGCCCCAGCAGAAGACTTGTAAGCTGTGGATTGCTGTGAAATCGGATGTGTAGTCTAGGATGAATCTTAGAGTAGTCTTCCCCCCAAAAGAGAAGAGGTGCTGAGGCCAAGTCATAGAGTTGTGTCCTCGCAAGAGAGTGGTAGAAGCGAATGTAATGGAGGAATAACTTAATGCTGAAGTGATAGGCAAAGGACCCATCCTGGTCCATTGTGATGGACCAGGATGAATGATTAATGCGTGGATTGAAGAGATGTGGTAACTCAGGAGCCTAATGGCGGTGAGATTGCTTTTCCTCCCCAAAAGAAAAGTGCCGAGGCCTGGCTAATAGAGTTCGTGTAAAGAGCGGGAGAAGAACGGGGTGACTTAGTACCTGAGAGATAGTGACACCGAGTGTGATTATGGATGTGCAATTGCAATGGATGATGCTAGATGTATGACTTGAAGGATGAGGGTGGCAGTGACTTAAAGACCTAGGGATGATGACAATGCGTGCAGTTCCTGATGTTGATTGGCTGCAACACGACACGTGACACGGCGCAGGTGAACCAGGTGAAATCAATCAGAGTCTTCCAGTCTGAATTTACGCCTAGGCTCCATTTCACCTCCAGGCAGTTATACGATCATCTCAGTTGCATAGTTTTGAAATTGTTCTGTGTCCTAAGTTTGTATTCGATTAATTCTTCTGATATTATTGCAGAATATTGCTCTGCTTTGCTATCACATAGGGGATGTTTTTCTGTAAATGGTGCTACAGCACCACCCCTTCATGACTTTGTTTAGGTACATTTGAGTCTGTTGCAGCAGCAAGGTGTCTGTGTACCAAAACATAAGCCACAAATCATTTGGAGGCTTTTTTTTCTTTATAGTGGGCGTGAGGATGTATAAGTAAAACACCTTAAAGTCTTACCATATCCTGCCTCACATAAAGTACCTTAAAAACCACATTCACATACATACGTTGTCATAAATACTGTATTTTGTTTTGTTTTTTTTGTGTATTTGACTCTTGCATTTGTGTAGTTTTTACACTTAAATAAATATTTAGTAGATTTTTTTTAAGCTGTCACTGTATTGAAGCTATTATTAGCCATTATACATTTAAAAGATTTTTTTTGTCTTAAGAAGCTTAATATTTCTGTTTTTAGAATTCCGTCTACGTAAAGGAAAAAAAAAAAATCTGCACAAATAGATATTTTCTGACATTTTAAAACCATCCCTAGTGCATCGTCATTTTCATCCCTGGAACTACGTGGCCGTATTTGTATATCATTAGAACGCAGCACAAAGTGACTCCCCAGCTCGGATTTTTTCACACTGAACTCACTGCTAATCAGGATAATTTTTCCATGACAAGCAAACATGTAAATAGAAGTTTGTGTATTCAAATGAATCTGCAGCCTTGTTGGAGGACTCACACCAAACTGCAATGAAATCTGTCTTGAAAAACATGAGTGGGCTGTTTAAACAGTAACTCCAAAAAAGAAAAAAAAAAAAAGCACATCAGTTGGGTTTTCAAACCACAAGTTTTTGCCTTCTGGTGCAAAAACACTTGCTATTGTGATGGTGAAAAATAAGGAAGGAAGAGTACGGTGAAGTCTTAACAGTCACACAACTGACATGAAAGAAATAGATATAAAGATTTGATCCAGCTACACTGTGGAAAATGTTTTTTGGCAGCAAAACTTAAATAGTTGCCAATTTTTACAACTGTTTTTATTTTAATGATGTTGGGATGGAAATGCAGGGTTAACCTTTTGGTAAACCAAGAAAACTACAGTATCTGGGCTACTTGTCTTAGGTCTCCTCATTTGAAGACTGCTTTTTTTTCTAAGATCAAGAATGTGTTGACATAAAGTCGAGATTAGCTGAAGATTGTATCAGCTTGTAGAATAGAGGCATTGATTTCTTTTTGCTATGAAAGGCAAATAAACATTTTTGCTGATGAGTTTTAGTCACAACTTCTTTGTTAATGTGATCCTTTTGTTGTCTGCTCCTGTAGACATAAGCAGTGAACTGTGTACAAACCTCAGTTAAATGTAAATATGCTGCACGACTGAGAACTGAAACATATTGATTCTGGATTTTCCCTGTGCTCTAGCTGCCTCAGCCTCCTTCTGATATTAAACCTCTCACTTCCTTTTTGAGGCTGGTTTGTTTACCAGCCATTCTGCTATTTTTACCATAAACTTCTTGCTCGCTCATGGAGCCCATTTACCTGGACGTGTCCTGTGGTTTCTGTCCTCCTAAATGTTCTGAATACCTAGCAGCTTGACATTTTAGTGCAAAACGTGACCATTCTAAAGAGAAAACCAGTGGTTCTAACTTGATCTGCTGCTTGTTTGTGGTAAAAATTGAAAATGTCTCTGTCATTTCTGAGGCTTCACATACAGTGGCAGACAAAAAGAATCTGGTTTACCTCATTTCAAAAATCAAGATGTATTTACTGCTCCCTTTAACTGTATGTTGACATTTGAATCTGATAATTTGCCACTTGAATAACAGACTGCTTTTTAATTTGAAGTTCATTGAATTGAGTGGGATTTTGGAGACACTAATCTGCATTTTTAGAAAAAACAATTGCCACAGAATGAGTATGAGTAATGAGTATTTGACTTGTTATGTGCAGACACACAAGGTGTAAGGTAGTAGAAAAAGGGTAAACTGTTTGCTCAGATGCAAAGTTTTTGTCTGAAAGCATCGATGCTCTGGTGTTTCAGGTCAGGCTATGATTCAGTAAATGACAAAAATACAGTATGTGGCAGCCCTTTATCTACTTACCTTAAAATTGGCCAAAAACAAATAAATTGGCCCAAATTCAAAGAGAATCTATTAAAGACTATTTAAAAGAAAATTTGAAATGTATTAATAAAAAAAAAATCATTACATAGAAATGGAAAAAGGTATGATTTCCTCATTCTGATATGAAACTGCTGTAAAGCGTCATTCTGTTTAACAGTCAGCAGGAGGCGACTCCTGTGATGCATTAAACAGGTCAGTTTGCAGAATATTTGTTGGCAAAATAATCCACTCTTCTATGATTTATCTCAGTGATCATAATAATAAGTCTATTATTAGAGGTCAATTTTAAGCATTTTTGACAAAAACCCTGATATCCTTTTTATGAGGAATAGTCTCATTAAAGATAATTTTGTGTGAAAAGGTGTGAGGTTTTGAATATTGTGGGAGTTGATTTGAGGGCCTAATTTGCGTTATCTTGTCTGACTGCAACAGCAGTTTTGTCTGTACTTCTAGTACAGTTTTCCCTGTTATTCTTTAGATGGATATTTATTCCTCTATTAGAAATATCTTGTTCCTCAAACAAAAAGGCCCTGTTGCTTTGTACCTCCTGTCACTCGGTTTCTGTGAACCTGTCGAGCTGCACATTTCACATGAGAACTCTTGAGTTCTGTCAAAACCTAAGTTCTTTAGATCAATTCATTTATTGCTTTTCATAGAACCCAACTGAGCCAAAAGAATCAGAACCCTGTTGCACACGCTGTTTGATCGTTATTCTTATTTTTAAACACATCTCGATAAGCCAAGTGGCACACACTGAAACAGGTTTTACGAGGCGGATGCTTCGCCGTCCTGCTCCCTAAAAATTTGTTTGGGAAAGGTCAGCGAGGAGACACTGATGGAACTGCGTCTGAGCAGATTGTGATCAGTAAAGTGACTCCTGTTTTACGTAACGAATGCCGATATAATCCAGTTTGTTCAATCAGATATGACGCTCATGGATTAACCAACCTGTTTGAAGATCATTGTCTCAGTGTTTTCACTTTTGTTTTTAGTGCATTTTATTTTCCAGACAGAAAACTTGCCATGTTTGGATTTAACCTTCTGACCCACATGCAGAACCAACAAGTCCAAGTAAGGGAAATAAGGTTTATTAAAAAAAAAAAAATTTAAAAAAAGGGTACAAACAACAAGTCTTCAGACCCTTTCTGGGGAGCAGCTAGCGTCACACAATCGGAGGCGCCTGGAATGAGAGGCAATAATGAAGGTCAGGCCTGAGGAGGATCAGAAATGTGATCTGAACAGCTTACCTCAGAGAGGTTCTTGGGAGGAGGTGTTCAGGGTCCTGTGTGGAGAATGGAGTGGAGGATTCCAGAGGTGAGTGAGAGGTGAGGCCGTGGCGGGGAGCCGGAGGTCTGATGGAGCAGAGCAAGCGAGGGAAAACACAGCGGAACAGGCAGGCAGTAGACTCGTAGAGAACTAATCCTTCTAGAAGTATTGAGTAATGATGCTTGAACCTGGAGGCAGCAAACATGGAAACAGCAAACTTCTGGGGAGTACTCAGGAAACAAATCAAAGGCTGGTAACAGCTGACTGCATACAATGGCCAGGAAGACTACCAGTAGCATTAATCATCCAGCACTGAGTGAAGGGTCTGCTGCTCCTTATTCCCTAGCACTCTGATGAGGCTGATGAGCTCCACCTGTGAAGGCTGCCCAGGCTCTCTACCAAGATCCTTGCTGGAAGAGATGTGTTACTCACACTCACACGCACACAGGAACCCTGACACTTTTGCTAAATTAGTGACATTCTTTTATTTATTCAGTAGCCTATAGTATTTGGGATTATTACTGTACTCATATAGATTATGGAGCAAAAATGTGTCTTTATCTGCAAACCTGCTCTTTGGTGGTAAGGTCAGGGCAGAACATCATTCTGTATATATTGTAAGTTTTGCATGTTGCGTACTTGAACAAGGTGTAGGCTGTAGAGGTCAGAGGACCTCATGTGCACTGGGCCATACTGAAACTGACACAGTAAGGCAGAACTTTTTTTCCATTTACCTTCTATAAATAAAAAATGACAAATTGAAACAAAATTAAATTTATTTACATAAATCCCTGGCAAATATATATTGCACAGAGCAAGCAGAGAACTTATTAAAAAAATACAGAAACTTTTAAAAACGGGTTATTTGTGTTTTTGGCCAAAATGTCTGTCAGAGATGTAGATGTACTGCTTCTAAATTTGTTTTAATTCTTCACACAAATGAAGTTGTACTTGTCATTTTCACAGGTTTTGCATGCAGGCTCAATGATGAAACAATAATAGAAGTGTTTGGACAGCTTTTTTTTTTTTTACCTGTCCTGTCCGGCCTATATGTATTCAGTGAGATTAAACTGAAAAGTTTTCTAATGCCTTGACACTTTTATTCTACAACAAGAGGGTTTAAAATAATCCTCCTGTTGAAGCCTTTGAAGAAGGGGGCAGATACAAAATAACAAGAATAATAATTACAGGAACTGACAATCAGTATACAAAATACATAATAAAAATTAATAAATTACTAAAAATTACAAATTAATTAAACCAACAGAAGCAGATCAACATGAGCTACAAATATTTAAACTAAGGTTGTGTGTAATACAGCATGCGTAGAAATGAGTGACACAAGTGTGTGATGCATGTGCACACACAATGAAGCAGGTGATTATACACACCTGTTTACTGATGATCGGATGTAGATGTGCATTTATGTTCATGTATGGGAGAGGGACAGAGGTTTATTGTTTATTTTACGTGTGTAGTGCCCCCAGAGTCATACCGTCCCCCCCGCAACCTCAAGCAAGTAGAGTCAGACCCAGTCCAGCAGGGGGCCCAACGAACCCGGAGTCACAGTGGACCCCACACACCCACACCACAGAGAGACCACAGCAAGGCTCCCGAGTCAGAAAAAGATGTGGGGCACAAGGACACCAACCCCCGGCCAGAGGAGATGCAACAGGAAGTCCAAGGAGAACCAGACCCACCCAAGCCCACTCCACACGGCCGCGGAGCCCCAGCCCAGCAGCCCACCCACCAGGCCCCCGCACATCCCCAGGGCCGAGAGGCCCAGCACACCGGGAGAGGGAACGCCAGGGCCCCACGCAGGCAGACACGCCACCCCAACCCATCCCCCATGGAGGCCGGCCAGCATCACCCCCACTGACCCAACCCGAGACCCCCAGGACTCGTTGGGGACAGCGGAGGACTACAGAGCAGCCCACACGCCGGAAACCAGGGGAGAGGCCACTGGAGGGAAGGGCAGAACGAGGGCCCAGCCAGGCCAGAGACCGGCCCCCCGGGAGCAGGGGACAAACCACCGGTGGGGGGCACATCGTACCACAGGAGGATCCCGCCATGGAAGCCCCCAGCCCCCACAGGCACCAGGCCACCCGCCCCCAAAGGGCGCAGGCAGACCCACCCCACCGCCACCAGGGCCCCCCCACCAAGGCCGACCGGATGGCAGAGAGGCCAGGTGAGACAGGACCAGTGGTGCTGGAATCATTCCCTTCCCTGCCGTGTTTAATAAATGTGTGTGTGCGTGTGTGTTTGTTTGCGGTGATATTTGTGTCTAAGTGCGTTTAAAATTGGGGGTATTGCTTTCCCGGGGCCACCACCGCTGTATACAATGGTGTCCCCGTGAACATATCCACCACCAAGGCCCTATGTGTCTACATCGCAGTTAAAATTGGGGTGCAACAGTCGGGGGAGGGGAGTTACCCCTTACCCCACAAACACCCCAAAAGGCCCTATATGTGTATAAATATATATGATGTATTTTGGCAAGGGAGGGTGGCCATAAAATGGAGAGGAGGGGAAGTAATATTAAAATTATTTTTTCCCCCCCTGCTGTTCTCCACTTCCCCCCGACCAGATTCCAGCCCCCTGTCCCGGCACCGGACCACCCCCACCCCCCACCACCAGCCAGCCCCAGAGGAAGGGCACCTGATTAGTCAGGGGGCGGATCCCCGCACACACCAATAGGGGCAACAGTGGAGGACCAAGAGCCATGCCGAGGCACGAGGTCCACAGCGAGACCCCCCCAGGACGACGGCACCACATCTGACAGAGCGGAGCTGGAGAGCCCCGACCCCACCCACACCCAGCAGCCCGCCCCCCCGGAGACCGGGCAGGTAGCCACCCAGCACCCAGCACCCCCCACAGCCCCCAAGACAACCCAGGGCAGCATGGGCAGGGCTGAGGCCGAGTTTGGACATCTTTAAAGAAAACACAAACAAGCACAGGGCCTTAAATTAAATGAGAACAAAAAATATTTTTATTCCTGTCATGTAAGAATTAAAGATAGGAGGTTTTGCATACTGGACCTTCACCTTTTCTTTCAGTGATATATCAAAAACAAGTTTCATATTTAAAAAGTGCAGCCCACAAATAAACAAACATCACAACAACAAAACCTTTGCCTGCTGTGTGTAGGATGGCTTTTATTTCATTCCGGTTTATGTGTCAAGCTAAAAACGTACAAAACGTGGGTGAGAAATATTTACCCAAAGAAACAGCATACATAGAAACAAAGAAATGTTAGTTGCTGGAGAATTTTTTATGACAAGATTTATGAATAAATGATTAGCTGCTTGTATTAAGTTGTGTATTTTACAGAAACAAAAATGCTCTACTTTGTAAAAACAATTTTAAAGAAATTGTTTTGGACTATATATTGTGTCAGATGTGTTGATACGATGAAAAACACAAGTTTTATTTAAATATGGAACAAGGCATAGTCATTCAACAGCTCTTTGTGGTTAACACAAGAGACCACTAATCGGTCAGGAAATCTTTATGTAAAGAAATGTTACTTTAAAAATTTGAAGAAAAAAACAAGTCTTTTCAGCAGTTTGCTCAGCTAACATCAAAATATCAAGCATCTCTTTCTGCATGAAAACTCTTTTCTTTTTTTCAAACAGCGTGCAGTGTTCATGTGTGTGTGTGTGTGTGTGTGTTCCTCCACGTAAACTTTGTGCTTTTCATAAACTACTTAATAGTCAGATAAAGGATGATGAATAAAAATTGAAACTTTTTCAGACACACAGCCACAACAGGATATGATTTGACATGTAAATCTTATAATTTCAAACATTGAATCATTTTGTTAATATTACCATTAATATTATAGTACAAAATGAATCAAATCCTTCTTTTCATGACTAACAAATGATGAGTCAAACACAAGAAACCTGAGTGTGTGTCAGAAATTGATTTAAGAGACGTGGTATCATTTAGATGTGTTTGTCTTCACATTTTACTTTCAAAAGTCTAATAACAGACACGTTTACTCAAATAAAACTAGATAATCAGATATGATTAACTGTTTGTTCAGAGTCTTCACGAGAAAAGGGAAGACTTCTGTAAATATTTACTGAATTTACATGTAAGTGACTTCATATGTTTCCAGAGCTGCATTCTTTTTTAGATGATTTTTAAAATGAGGATTTTTTATTTCTATTTTTATTTGCAGGATGAAGGCAGGAGCTGTGATAGGTCGGTGGTCAGCGCCACGGTCTCATGATCAAGTGGGTTCAAGTTGTTGGTTGTGTTAGGATGGGCATCGTCACAGAAGAAAGGATGACAACAGCAACAGCATTTACAGGATGAAAACAAAAACTGGAAATGCAGTTTGACCACAAGAAGCTGATTTCCACCACATTCAGCCATCCTGACATACGGAGGGGAAAACACCTCAGCACAACTTGTCTGGTAGGAGTTAACTTGTGCATGTGTTACTGTACTGCTAGGCTGATCAGTGCTTTGATATTAGATGTTTAACTGATAAAAAGCCCTGCTATTCAAAAATGTGTTTGCACAGCAAATACATCAGTGTCAAATCACTAAACAATGTTAATTTACTACTTTTCTTGCTGTGTGTAGAGGGAAGTAGATATCGATCAAATAAATGGAAGCTTTAGATTCAATCTTTTCCATAAAATTTCAACAGAAAATAATTTTGTGTGTGTCAGAAGATGGGCTCCCTCTATGTTGTAATCCGTGTTCAGAGTCTTTTTAAATAGATAAAATCTTTCACCAGTCTTTGTAGGCATATTTACTTCAACTAATTTCAGCACTCACAAATCCGACCTGTAGAGATATCCTGTCTGTCTTCCTCACCCTGTGATCGTAGCTGAGGGTGAACCATAAAGCAAAAATAACTGCTTAAGATAATATCTCACCAGGGTGCAATTGTTGTCACACAATTAAGAATCACAAAATAGCAAGGAAAGTCATTTTTACATGAAAAGACACCAGTCAACATGTTTGCACAAACTCTTGGTACCAAATGTTCTGTTTATTTAAACGGTTTTATCATATGAGTTTGATTTATGGCTTTTATGTTTTTAACTTTTGCCTTGATTTGCTGAGAAGTTGTTAGATTACCAGTTTTGAACATTTGGAGAATGAAACAAAAGCATCAAATAGAACAAAACAAAATTTAAGAAAGTTTTGTGTCAGATAGTTTTGTCAATAATCTCAGGATAATATCCTGAGTGTAACATGAAAGCTAAAATATAAACAATATCTCGCACACTTCATTTCCGCCTTCCTCCTCCATTATCTTCTTGTCACATCAGTGCATTCCCTGTTACAGGTTGACACACAGGGAAGGCAGCTGCAGCGGGTTAGACTAATCAGCTGAAGTGGAGTCTGTTCATTCATCAAAGTCCATAACATCAATACTCTGCATGTCATTGTGACAGAGTAAAAAAGCAAGTGTCCCCACTCAAACCTCACTTGTTACTTTGTGTGAACGTATGAGGTTAGTGACAGTGTGTTAAAAGTTTGCACACAATCAGCGATGGTCTGGTAACAAAACGAAACATAAACACACACAAAGTAAACACACCATCACGTCAGATCTCACAGATGGTGGAAGGTCAAAACTGTGGCGGAAGAAATCACATAAACCTGCCTGAAAGTTTCTAACTTGTTTTCTGATTTACAATTTGTTTATGTCTGCCAAAAATTAGATGTCTATGCAAATAGTTTTTTTCTCTGGATATGGGCACCAGTGACCCTCGTGATTTTGTGAAGAGAATGGATGGATGGATTACTATACAATGTTTTAAAAACAAAAAGATGTATAGTTTTACCATCCATATTTTCAAGTTGTGACTACAATGAATACATCAATATTTCTCAAGATAAAATTATTTCATTCTACACCTAAAATGCTGGCATAAAGGACGGTAGAAGATGTGTCCCTTTCATTTCTAATACTGTATTTTTCATAATAGGATTGCAGTTAATGTAGCTATAGTGGATAGGTTTATATTTAGAAAACATGCCATAATGCACAGTTTAGCACGTGTGTTTTTATGGAGGTTTTCACCAAAATAATGAACGTAACCTGCAGGCACCAGCCCTTGTGGTTTAGTCAGTGCTATGCTTTTTATTCCCTCAAGTTAGAAAAGTGAAATAGAAATTTAAAGCAGACGCATGGAGCTCTTTTTCTGCCCCGCGACATGATTTAATTAACCGACTCCCTTCGGTGTGGGTGCGTGACAACATGTGCAGCTCAACTGTTTTGAGTCATATTCAAACACGCACAAAGATGCTCACATATTTGTTTCCATAACTTCAGAGGACATTACATTGATTTACATCTGCTTCTTGGAAACGGTTTCTGACTAGAACCAACATTTTCTTCACTAATGTCTTTACCCTAAAATTAAGTGGATTGTTTTAAGTACTTTGTTTTCTTCATAAAAAAAGGTTTTCCTTAAATTTGATCTTTGAATCAAATTTTGCCCTCACAAGATGAATGGAAATAAAAGCATGTGTAGAAGGATAAAAGCTGCGAATGTTAGTTTTCCAAGTGAAATGTTTCTTGCAGAAGCGCCTCTGTTCTTCCACTTGTTTTGACAGCTGTGTGGGTTTTTTTTACAGGAAAAGCTCAGAATTAGTGCTCAGTGTTCCAGTTGCCTGGTTCTGATCTTCTTGGGGCTCAGTCGTTTTATCACTCAACTCCATCTCTGCCATTGTGATGTCAGACAGAAAAAGCTGGTTAAACAATTTAAGAAAATCTATCAATCTTGTGACCATTACAAGTAAAGAAGAGCTCGAGGAGGAGAACTCAGATAAATGCTTTTTAATTTTGCATGAATATCAATAAATTAGATGAAATAATTCAATGGGTAACATATACAGTTTTCACACAAGGAACTTCAATAAAAGAAACTTACTTGTAATATTTGCATAAAACGTTTTGTTTCCTGGCCTTAATAGGATAAAAACATCTAATCATCATCTAATGAGTCAAGGAACAATAAAGCAATAAAGACAAGTCATATTTTGAGACAAGACTTTTTTTTACATTTCAAACGTTACTGCATGGGAACAACAGTCATGTTTGTTTGTGATGTATGTACACAATGTGGCTCATTTGTGAACCTAAAACAGAAGAATACAGACAAAGTTGTGACAACAGCTTTAATCTTGAGATAAGAACAGCAGAAAAAGAAGAAATAAAAAAGCACATCGTTTCCATCCATTCACTGACTTCTGCTTAAGCAACAGGTGCAGGAGGGAAACCCAAACATCCCTTTCCCCACACTCTGTAGCTCCTTCTGAAGGATCCCAAAGTGTCCCCAGGCCAGTGACGATAAATAATCTCTTCTGAGTTCTGGGATTGCCTCCCAGTGGGATGGGCACACACCAGAGTACGCTCCCCAGAGTCATCCTGACTGATGCCCAAACTATCTCACTCCTTTTGATGCTGAGGAAAAGCAGCTCTGCTCAGAGCTCCTCAGCCTAAAGCCAAACCTGCAAAATAACCTCATTTCAGTTGTTTCTACCAGGGCTCTCTTTCTTTCTGTCACAATCCACAACCACAGGTGAAGGTTGGAACAGAAATAGACCAGTAAATTAATACTTTTAGTCTAACAACTACTTGAACAGGGGTACAGGAGCGGGATGCCACTTGAAGTTTCAGGAGGGTTCCTGAATGGCTCCCATGCCAAACCGGCCTGGAACCTACTCCACTGTCCTGCTGCAAGGAAAAAATCAGTTATTTTGGCACATTTGGCTGCATCCTGCATCTCTTTCTCAGACTGCGTCAAACTGATACGAGCAACTATTCCAATTTGAAAAAGAGAAGAAAGGAAGAAAAAGGAGTAGTTTAATATGGCCAATATGTCAAAAAGAAATGAGAAAGAGAGGAGTGGGTCCGAAAAACCTAGGGAGACATAAAATAAAAAATTGATACAGGCAAGGGGAATGACGGTGGACCAAAAAACAAGACTAAAGCAGGTTAGCAAGCGCTGCTATTCCACACTTGGCGTATTGTGTTTATGTTTTTGGATCTGTTTAGGGCACACAGAACAGTAAAGGCAGCCTATCAACAATGTTACACCATATGTGTATAAATAATTAATATGTAGCTGAACAGAAAAAGAAAAATGAAAAATATTTATTTTATTGCAAAAGAAAACATTATAGAAGAAATCTGTGTTCATGATAAAAAAGATGAAAAAAAAAAAGATTTATTTGTGTTCTAACACTATGAGGTATTTGCAAAAGGGCTATAAAGTTTATCATTGTTGTTGTAAAGTAGCAGACAAGGACAGTGTCAGCTGTGGTTGTGAACCTGTGAAAGAAAGACAGGTTAAGGCAAAAAGGAGTGAGGGGGAGGAGAAGGAAGAGATGGATACAGAGGGGCAGGAGAAGGAGGAGGAGAAACAGGAGAGTGGAGTAGGAACCACTGAAATTCCAAGTGTTTGCTCTTTCAAAGTTCAATTTAAGGAAAAAAAGGGCAACGAAAAGCTTTTGCATCTGACTGTCTGTCTATGTGCTGCTGTGGGTGTTTTTTACTGTTAGTTGGTCATAAAGTATCAGTAAGTCACTTTTAAACGGTTTGTGCCTTTTCAAGTGGGATTCTGAGTTCTCACTTAAAGTAATTATTCAGAGCAAAATTATTCAATTTCTTTAAACAGGTATTGTAGAGGCAGATGATGCCAATTTCAAAAGTAGCCACCTGGAAGCAACGATTTGTCAGGATGATGACTTATCTACCACACTTGTCCTTCATTTTCACCTCTGATCTTTGCTCAATACACACAACCGGTGTTAAGTATACCCTTAAGACTACTTAATGCTGATGCAGGTTTTTCTCCTTATCCAAAGTGACAGCAAGATGAAACATCTGCTCATCCATCAAGCGGTTTTCTTTGCTTTCACCAGTAATGGCCAGATTGATTCAGCAGCATAACCCCTGATCTTTTACCAGCATGCAATTTGTTTTACCAATCACTCACTGAACATAATTAATGACTGACAAGAAGAAGCTATACATACGAAATCACACTTTCAGGATTGTACTGTAAATACAGGTTCTGCAATATATATATA
>JAVKLF010000073.1:6903950-6922274 GCA_034783495.1 Millerichthys robustus | reverse complement strand
AGGATTACAACTGCAACCCTAACAATGACAGCATGTTGTAATCTTTGTAAATACATTTTAAAGACTGGAAATAATTTAATCTCTATTCAGATTTTGCAGTGCTGATTATGGAGGCATTACTTTAAAATGCCTAAACATATTTCTCCCATAGCTGTTGCAAGACACTGTGTACAGTCTAGTGATATTTTAGATTCAAAATTTAATTCAATTTGTCCAAAAAATGTAGAATAAAACTATAGACAAACACAAAGTATCACTAAATAACAGGATCAATTTAAGTTAAACAAGATGCATGAGGAAATTAACTGTAATCTACTTACATCAGTCCACAGTTATAGTTGCTGTTTTGAGTTTCAGCTTCATAGCCCAAATGTTCCTCAGATACAATGAAACAAAGAAGATTTATCTGCTGTCTTGATGTCCTGCAAACACCATCACAGTGATTTGCAAGACAAACAAGAGAGTCTGTAAACTGAAGATATAAGGGGAGAAAAGAGGAGGAGCAAAAGGAGGAGGAGAGGTCCCCAACTACAGACATTAGTGTTTGTTTTCATTTCTACATTTTCTAACAATGCTATAAACACCATATAATAAAATTATAAAAGTTTAACGTATCATGTTAGGATAGTTTTGTCATTAAAAAATAACTATTGCAACTCTGTTTTATGGTAAACTACTTACAGTGTGTACAATGTCCATCTGTGCATTTACTGCAGGGCTAGTGAATAGCAATGACATTACCAAGTCTGATACGATCAATAATCATGGAGGACAACCCTTCCACCCCATCGTAAACCAGCAGTCACACATTTGTGCTGTTCTAAACGTTTAAAACAAAGCAAGTGGACTTCTTTTCTGTAGAAGACATTTGCACTTTAACCCCAATGACCCCCAAAGCATTTGTTTTGTGAGCCAGGCAAACAAAGACCCTAATGACCCTCAGGGGTAAGTGGAGTGAGATTAGTCTGCAACTCAGCGTCTCGTGCAGTTTAAAGCTTGGAACTTCACACTCTCTGGTTCTGAATGGGAAAAGCTCCTCAGAAGGGAGGGAAGGGAAACATCTTTCAGGCTTTGTCGTGTCCTAGAGGACAGAGATTTCATGTTTTTATTTTGTATTTGTAACTGAAGCTATTTTATTTTCTTAACTCTCACTTTCATTTTCTGTTATTTAATTTTTATTGATGTCTGGCATTATTGAATGTGAATCCTAATTTCTTTGGTCAATTTCTCACAGTCTGATCACTGACTCCAGTGTAAACCTGTTTGTTTTGTGTCTTTTTTTGTATATTCTGTTTTTTACCTTCAGCTTTCTGTCCTTAAACTGTCTTGATTTCCTAGATCTTCCCATTTTAAGTACATTTTTTTATAAACACAACCAACATTATAAAAGACTTGCAACATAAACGTTCATACTTTTAGGAATGACCAATACATTAAGCAGCCAAGATTAGTGTCAATATGAATCAGTGAAGCTTTTTTGTGTGTGAAAAACAGTTAAAATAAATTCACCAATGAATGAAAAAAGTTTTTTTGTTCTCACAACACTGAAGTTTTTAATGCCTCACAGAATCGTTTTCTTCCTAAACTTCTACTTGTTTTCATTTTACAAATTTCACAACTTAAATAATAAGCTTAGCTATCCTTCAAGGAATTCACTTTGAAAAATGAACATCTGTATACTTGACTTAGTTATGCTTGTGTTTGTATTTAAGGTGATTTTGGCGGTGCAGTCTTTTTAATTTAGTCTGACTAAAAATGAATCATTTGTACATCCAAAGTTTACCATCAGCAGATTTCATTTTAAAGGATCATTCACCTCTACCTTTTGGTGTCAGGCAATAATAAATAAATAAAAATCCAGAACATAGCTTTTATCCAGTTTTGGTTTAATCTCTCGTTAGAAAAAAAAAAAAATCACTTCAGTACACATTGCACAAGGCAAAAGAGCTTTTTTTCTTTAAATTGTCAGTTTCTTTTTAATCAATCCTTAAGGTTTTTATTTTCTTTAATCAACGTTAAAAGCAGCAGCAGAACTGACGACAACAACCAGCTCTAGGATTCCCAAAACCTCTCAGGCTCAGAACGGACGACTGGAACGGAAATCCAGCAGACAGAAACCAGGCATCCTGACTGAGGCCAGTGGAAGCATCCAAACTCTGAGTAAAAGGTTAGATTAACAAACCTTCAAACCCCCCAAGATAATCTTTTATCAACAGATCAGTGATGACAAAGTTTTGCTTTGTTTCTTCTGTCGGCGTTGGGGCTATACAAGAAGGGCCGAGCTGCGTTTGGGAAACCAGGTCCTGAACACGTTAAACCACTTCATCAACAGACAGATTGCTGGTGTCTAATATATCATATTATTATTTACAAATCTCTGTACAATCAAATAGAGAAGGGTGAATACATCTGTCCTGCCAGTCAAGCATTCATAGAGACAGTTTAAAGCCTAGAGATGCACATGCAACAGGATGTTGGACCAGATTAGGAACCACTGAGGAAAAGTTCAGAAAAATACAACGAAGAATATCATTAGGACTTCATGGTGAGCCTTAAGTCAAACTAAAACAGATGGAAATACTTCGTTTTCAGTAATATAGTGAGAGCTCAGCTGGAACCCATTCAGCATCCAGAACATTAAAAAAATTAACTGTTAAAAGCTGTGTTAGCTCCTAATGTTCATGACGAGATGAAGTGAAAAAAAAAAACACATCTTTGGTGCGTAATTAGGTCTAGAACATCCTGTTACAAGCATCTGCTTTGTTAAAGTCAACAACAAAATCAGCAGGACAGAAATCTTTAGGAAGAGAAACGTTCTTCGTCAAGTTTCAAACAGGATTACACATCGGGATGGGGGACAATAACAGGGTTGCATATTTTCCAAAAAAGTATTTACAAACAATTCAAATATACTCTTGTTGATTTAGAAAGAAAAAAAAAAAGATTTGATTGTTAGAAAGGACAAAGACAGATGGGTGAGTTACTGCATAGCTTATTTGTTAGAGTTAACTGAAACATTTTAGTTGGCGCTTTAAGCTTATGATCTCCAATACGATACGAGGAAATACAAACTGATCTGAGTGCAGATGGTCCCAGGGGGAAATGAACACCAAGCATTAAACATAAAAAAAATCTATAATCATGACGACACCTATTATTAAAGCTGACAAATAGGAAAGCTACATTTTACATCCAAAAATACAAGAAGAATTTGAATGTTAGATGATCTTCTACAATGGCTTGGGATCATTTTAGGTTGGTAGGAACACTGCAAAAAACAAAAGTCTAGTTAAACTGGGACTAACAGATAAATTCCAAAATTAAACAACATATCATAAAATGTCCAAGAGGGAGCCAAAATCTGTTCAAATGTTCCCTTTTAAAGACAGTACTGACAACAAGCAACCACCAATAAGGCCAAATATTACAAGTAGATAATTAAACACTCTCAGGACAATAATACATGCTCAATGATCTTGCAGTGACTCATCACTTAAGTGCTGCAAATTCAAAAAGACTGATTGAAGATTAATTTACATTTTTAAAAACAATCACACTGGTTCTGTTATGCCAACAAAAACAATAAAACCAGGAAAAAAAGGGATTAAAGAAAAGTGTAACACGTAAAATTGGAAGTTTTGCTCCGAAATCTGTAATATCTGAAGAATATTGCAGCTCTAAAAATGTTTCACATTGACAATCAACACCGCTGCAGTACCAGTGGAAGTTCTGTTCATCTAGTTTTACAGTACAATCACAGAAAACAATCAAACAAAACAAATTCAAACAATAGGTTGTCAAACGAATGATCTGCACAACACAACAAAACCAAGAGAGTTTCTGCAGGAAACTGCAACTTTTTTTCGTGAAACTGACGGGCACAAACACAGAGAAACCAGGCTCTCATGCACAGTAAAGGCAACTGATAGGGATTTTCAGGCTGGAGGACAGGATGGCACAAAGATGACCCACACCAGCTTGATTTTACAGCTCAGTGGTACCTGATGGAAAGGTGTCACCATTTTTTATCCAAACAGGAGTTGGAACAAGGCAAATAAAAAACAAAGCAGAGAACACGATTCGTGTCACTGTTTGCTACGTCATTGCAGCAGAATTGAAAACAATGAAAGGTCAAAGAGACGACTGAGAAAACATTTCTTTAAAAAGAGAAAATATTTAAATACTGGTAGTATTTCTTCGCAACGGCTATAATTACTTTCCCATATTGTTTGTTATTGTATTATGTTTTGCTGTGAATGAAACCAGCTTTAAAAACAGCTTCAAAAAACAAGAACAACATAGCAGCACACATGTTAGAGGGTCAAAGTGTAGCCCAAGTCTCTGGATAACAGCAATTGCTGGTTTCTGTCAATAAGACCTTCAGAACAGTTGCTTTACTTGGTCATCATCAGAGAACCTGATAGTGAATCATATCTGAACTGTAGGGGGTTAAGGTAAACCAGTGGAACATGACTTGAGAGGAGATGGGGAACATGTGAACTGGACTCTTTCATTTATAACACAGCAGAAATTGCGCTGTCCTACTTTGATAAAACAAAGAGAAGAAGGCTGTAGAAGTCCAGGGGTAGAAAGGGCAGGGTGCATGCAGCGAAAAATTACACTTGTGGTCTTTTTTTCCTTCAAACCGCTTTAACTGGGAGGCCAATTAAACCCAACAGAAATCCTATTGATCGTGAAGTTTTAGCTTTTACAGATACACATCACAGATTGCAAAACATATCTACAGAATTAGGCTTAGATTTGTTAAACTACTGCAATTTGAAAAAAAGAAAGAAAAGAAATGCAGCTCAGACATCTTTAGAAAAATAAGTGTTGGCATTTCTCAGCTTAGGATGACAAATTGGTAAATTTTGAACTCATTTCCCCACTTTAACAGTTTAGCTTGTTCCACAAGTCAGTTTCCAGTATGCAGTTCCATTTTTATTCTTATATAAAGATAAAACCTTTCAAGTTTCATAGTTGGTTAAAATGAAGCATTGATGCATCTAAAGAGGGGGACTCTGACAACTCCTTCATTGTATTTGATACAACTGGCAAAGTATATTCTAAATTATGTGTGATCTTAGCCAATTAGCATCTTGGTCCCCCTTTGTTTTATTTTGTTTGCACCAATAGCTAAGATGCTGGGCACGCAATAAGCAAATATAAGCAGCAAGAACGTTTAACAAACTACACTGACATCCAAATAAGGAAGTAGTGTGGCAGAAAAGGCATGGGGTGAGGAAGAATCAAAACTGGGAAACAGAAGAGCACCCATAACAAACCCCAAGCTGCTGAGCTACACTGGGCCCTGAACAGAAATCAGAAATTCACTGTTGGGAAATGATGTTTTGGTCCGGCTATTTCAGCCTCAACTCAGCATGTTTGGTATCTGTGCATGGCAATATCGTAGTATTAGGACTGCTTACAAATAGGCAAATGAAAGAGACACAAATCAAAAGCAAAGGCCGTGTGCAGCGGAGGAGACAGAAAGAAAATCTGTTTTTCATCTGAGCAGAAGCAGACAGTTAGATCTCAACTGGATTTGGCTTTAGTGTATTCCTAGAAGACAGTAGAGCTGTGGGTGACTTTTGTGCAGCAAATACGTACGCTAACCTTCCAACCATCAAAAGATAGTTTCTGTGGTTGCAGAAATACTATTTCCTTTAGTCACAGGTGGTAAAAAAAAATAAAAATTCACTCAGTAAAGAGTGACTTCTTATATGTGGTGTGCACATGTGCAGAATTTATTTTCTGACTAGCAGCTGCACAGTCACCAGACCCACTACTGTCTCCAGGATGAATCACTACAGTGGCTTTTTATATAAACACAGTAACCCCCTGCCTTCCCACACCCAAAGAAAATCAAAAGTACTAAAATAATTTATCACACTACAGTTCCAAACAAAAAACCCATAAATTAATAGTTACAATAATAAAACTCTATGATAGAAGGACTCTGAAAACTTTAGGAGATGACTGTTAGAAGCTATCAATATTTACAACTGTTAATATATATTAAAATGGCTTTTCTCAATTTCTGTGTCCCTCACTTAGTGTTCTTTTAGAGGTAAACTTTCAACAAAGTTAAACATTGATGATGTCACAGCATTTAAAAATGATGACGTCACGGCGATGGGGTTGGAAGATGAGATCAATCTGTTGAGAACAGCTGAGGATGTTATGACAAAATTTCCTTTACAGGTCCTCTGTTGTCTTGAGCAGCTCCATCAGCGCTCCAACGGCTCCGAAATAACCCTGAAACAAGGAGGATGGAAACATTAGGACACACCTCACAAACACACACACACACAAATAGGAAAGCAAGAAAGCATTTTGAGATGAACAAGAAAAAGAAAAAAAAAAAAACTAAAAAAATAAGATGCGCTGCAGTTTAAATGGATTCATAAAGGAACACACTGGATTTTCAGCAATTTAAAAAATAAATAGACTTGAACTGTCACGTTTGTCTAAATCCTATGGAAACATAGTTGAATTAATGTGTAATGCAAAAAGGAGTCCCAGTCACATCATTCTAAATCTAACTCTTGGCAACGATTTCAGCAACAGAAACAAACAAACAAAAGAAGCAGGACAATCAGGCAACCTCATCATGCCATCAACTGTTGTGAAATTTGCAAACATCTGGGTTAAACAGTTTGAACTGATATTAACTTCAAGTTTATTTGAACATTGCTCACCTCATGTTCCAGGAAGAGGGCTTTTAGTTGTCCTCTAGACCAGAAGTCCATGGCATAGGCTAGCAGTTTCGTGGACAGTGTGTTGATCCGAAGGAAGTTCCCAACAAACACCACACGCTCAATTTTCTGATACAAGGAAAGACAAGTAAAAACTCTGTGGTGTTACATGTGTGAAGAATAAGTTCATAAAACCACAACAAATTAAATCAAATCAAAATATGAAAACTGTACTGTCTCTGCCTCGGGTCATTACCAGTACTTTTGTAATACTTGCTCTTCTCATTTCCTTGAATCGTTCAAATAATTTATTTTAATAAATTTGTATAATGACCTAAAACTAAGAAAGAATATGTATATATCTTTAAGTAAAATAAATTAAAAAAACAGAACTGAACATTGTTCCACATTTTCTACAAAACACACAAAATAAACAACTTTTTTTGAGAAATCCTTGAAAGAATATTATCGTCTTCTTCCAAGTAAAAATAAATCTACGTGTAAAAAGTCAATAAATATATGTTTTAGGAGGAATCCATTGCAAAACGTCAAAATATATGCAACACCTAATTCATACCACAAGGTGGTGCTATAGTGATAATTAACTGATTTCATGTGAACCTCTCTCAGCTGTTGAAACAAATGTCATTTAAATCGTTAAGTGTATTACCAACTAAAATCCTCTCAGTAAAGATCACAAAGACAGGAATTTGTCAATAAATAAACTGTGCAATTATATAATTACCACCATTACAGTGTATGAGTCTAAAATTCATCCTTGCTGCAGTTCTGTGTGCAGTGATAGCCCTGTACAATGCTGCTTGATCGCCATGCCACAAGGCAACACTGTAAAGAAGCCCACTGCACACAGAAAGACTCCAGACTGATTATTTACTATAAATCACAACAAAATCTATAGAAATCAGTGCAGCCCGGAAACTCCCTCCAGTCCAGCTTCAGATTTTTCGTTGTAGTGTTCTGAATTATTAGAAGCAAGAGAAGTGTTTAAGCTGTTGCTTTTAATTTCCACACATTTATTTGTAATAATGTCCTTCATTCATGCAACAATTTGTTAGTAACCACTAATTAATATATACAGCATGTTATGGCTGCTGCAATACTACCTATAAATACACACACAATTTAAAACATGCTTTTGTGTTTTTAATTAGCATGAAACATAACGCACAAACATACACGACCACCTTGTAGACACCAACAATTCTGACTTTCAGCTCAACGAAGCTATGTTTTAATCTTATTTCGAAGTTTTCTCACTCAGGACCCGGTGTATGTTTACCTCGTTAACAGCACACATGCGTGCTATGGATCCAATGTTATTAGTGATGGTGACGAGCGTGGCCCTCGCCAAGTCTTCCTTACTGATGCTGTCTCGCTTGTCTTTGCACATCATGTGACCAAAACTGGAAAACAAGGCGCACAAAGCCTGACACGTGAATGAGCTTTTTAGAATTACATAAAACGTAAACACATTTTTCTTGGCTGCAGATAAAAGTTTAACCCTGGACAAGATATAGCAAAGAAAATAACATAATGTTTAACACTGAGAGCTTTGCTGAAGTAAATGATAGAGTTGATAGATGGGAACATCATAACAGTACACACTGATAATGACCTGATCTCTGTGATAACGTCTGCATGCTTTATGGATTAAACTTTGAACAGACCTTGTCTTACCACTAACAGTGGGTTGCTTTTTTACACATAATTTTCAAGTATGCATATTTTTTAGTTGGTATAAATCTTCTCAAATATTTCAGATTATTCCTGCTCTAATTATGGGATGTGAGAAACTCGGTAAATAAAGTGCAGTTCCGCAGATAATTTAACCCACTTTAAACAATCAGTCTAACTAATTAGCCCTGGATTTTGTTAAGCACAGATTTATTGAGGTCTATTTAGTTTTTAACAAGGAATGAAGAATGAAGAGGAAATTCTTGGCTTTATGTTTTTAGCCCCAGTTTTCCTCATCTACATTTATAGGAAATACATTTTTTCACAGCCACTGAACATTAACAATTTAGTCTAAACCACCAGCAACAGTGCAGTCACCTGAAATTAAACAACCATCACTTGTGTTTACAAGAATTACAAGATTCCCATTCAGTATTTTTATCAGTGTTGCAAAAAACAGAAACCATACCACAAGTCCACAGTTACAGGAACTAAAAATATTTACACATTCAGATAATAAGTTAGGAAATGACACTGCCCTGACTAGGACCTGCCAGACCAGTTATGCGAACTTCTAATCTGACGTTAACTAACGTCACACTCACCTAGATGCGACAGCAGAACCCTGCAGGCCAAATCGCTCGTAGTCTCCCCCGTAGATATCTTTCACCAGTTTGTCCACGTTTGTAGAGTCGCCCTTGCTGGCCATTTCTAATGCCTCCTCGAATGTCTCACAGCCCGTCAGCAGACAGCATAGGCCCAGAAATGTCCCACCTCCCAAACTGAAAATAAGGCAGACAAAAAGGATGAGACAAACAGGGTCGATAATAGGCAGAAGATAGAGAAAGATGCTGATAAGATGGAAGATAGTTGTAATGACAAGAGCTGGAAATAGAGGTCAAGTGGCAGAGAGAAAGCAGAAGGTGATGAAAATTGAACAAAGGAAAGACTAGATAAGAAAGATAAGGATAAAACTTGCATTGAAAAAGAAAAAAAAACTGCCTTTTAGATCATGTTTGTTGTCAAATGTTATAAAATTCTTGTCTACTATTGTTTTACAGCTTGTTGTGACTTGCAGATTTGACCTCTAACTTCAGATTACGTGTAATCAGTAGAAACATAAAACTTTATATCTGCTCACAGCAATCAAATTATTCTAGAAAATAAAGGGTGATATGTGCGTAAGGAACAAGAAACAACATCCGGATTAAAGAGCTCCAGATCTGAAATTAACGATAGTAAATTCACAGTTGAACTTTTAAAAAAAGCAAATTTACATTAACTCTATCCCTAAACATAATATAACCTTGTACCAGTCTTAACTCTCAAATAGTTCTTTTGAAGGTTGAAAATTGTGGCGAAAAAAAAGGCAAAATGTGCTCTTTTTCCTCTAAAGTCTCTTCACCCTGAGGATGTAAAATCCTCAAAGACACCTAAACAAATACAAACACACTTAAACGTCAAGGTGAGGAACTATTTGTTTTCTTTTGCACAAAGTGTGTAACAAATGGCCAGCAGTGTATTATAACACATAAACTGAACATCTTAAGTCTGTTTGGCTGTATTAGTTTATCAGTTGAACAAAACTATGACTGATAACAAGAAGGCTGAACCTACTGTAAAGTTGTTAAATCTGGCATAATATTCCAACATGAAAACTAAGAGGCAATGATTGTTTTCTCGCTGGCTTTTACAGTTTGTTATCTTATTACAGCTTGTTCCACTGTTACGTAAGCACTTAGGAACACATAATGATTGATTTGGTTGCATTGTAACAACCAAGTCTGATACATCCAGTGAGTCTACTGAAGTTAAAAAAGGACCACCACCTTTTAAATGTAGTCACCAAATTTTAATATTACTGGGTTATACAGACTGACATAATTCTGTAAAACTGTAAAAAAAATAAATATGGTATCTGTGGAAATCCTGCTCCTCCCTCACTTTAACTGGACCTATTACAGAGCACTAAATTTTGATATGTAGTTATTCTGACAATACAATAAATGCTAATAAACATACACATAGTATTGTTAAGTATTGTTTTATTAGAGTACTATTTGCTAGATATAAACAAGTTCTTTATTCTGCTCTTCCTTGCAGAAAGTGATAAATTGTTAGTGCAATCACAACATTGTGTGTTTGTAGATGCCTGTAACTTTTAGTATTTGGTAACCTGAACGAATGGAGGCTTCCGGTTACGGCTGGTCTAGAAAGTAGGAAAAACGGGTTTGTGTTTAAAAAGCAAACGCACGAGTGAAAAGTTTCTGTGAGTTTTGTTATTTTGTCATTGCCTTGGTTGATATGGTCAAACATTCTTCCCAATTTTCCACTTGCTACTGAATAATATTTGTGTACCGTATTTGAATATTATTTTTGTTCACAGACAGCATAGCATGATTGCCTACATGCTTAAAATAATCATAATTAAATACATAAATACGAAATAAAATAAAAATAAATACATTCATCCATGAAAATTACAAGTTATCACTTCCTTTCTCAATATCAGCACTCCTGTCCTGTATGTTTGTATATAAATAGGTATAAGTCCTCCTCACCTTGTCCCAGTCACCCGTTTGTAGTTGTTCTCAGAGTACACGGCGAGTATGGAGACTCCCGAGCCGATGTTGACCAGCAGCATTGGGAAGGGGTTTTCCAGGTTGCAGGGTTTCTTCACACAGCTGTGTGTATCAGATGGGTTCTGAAAGTAGTAACACTCTGGGTGTCCATTGAATCCCACACGGTCGAGAAACAGCAGGCCGTGGATAAGGCAGTCCAGCTCGTCCAGTTTCAGCAGCTCCAGGTCAGCCATCTGTAACATAAATGGTGAGTGAAATAATAAGACAAGATTGGTATAAAGTTAACACCAAGTTTAAAGCCCCAATGATAAAAAGCTTAAATATTCCATGAGAACAGATGTTTGTCAAACACATTATTTGGGTCAGTACACTGATCCCGCCACACTGCAAACAGGGTCACTGAACTCAAGTTTAAGAGCACAGAATAAACCAGAAAAAATATACTTTTTTGATTCCCTTAGAAAATTTGTTAGTTTGGTAGCATAGAGACAAATAGCCTATAGATATATGAAAATGAAAACATGCACTTAAAAATGCATTTCTTAAATCAACTGCAATGACAAAAGAACCACTAAGAAATGTTCACTAAAATTAAACTTGCTGACAAATGTAACTTTGTTAATATTAAACAGAGGAGATGTTACCATACCTGTGTTAGCATCAATACCTGATACCTTTCAGCATTAACATGGCTGCTGGTAGTAAGTTTATTTTCAAAATTTTGAGGAAACACTGAAGTGCAGTTAAGAGCAACTTCTGACTAATCCAAAAGATCGAAATAGTATTAGATTACATATCAGTTAAACCGCAGGCATTTGCTCACCGTTCTAAAGTCGTTCTCAAACTTATATGCCCCACCTCCGGTGGCACAGAGCATTGTGTGTAGGCTGGAGAAGTTCTTGTCTCTTCCCATCTGAATGAAACGAGGCATAGCCTGTGTAGGGAAGCGGATAAAGTGCAGGTTTCCTGTCCTGCCACACATGGTCAGGTTTCTCAGCTCCAGGTGGACGTCACGAACACCTGTTTTACCTGAGAGAAGGAAGACATTGCTAAACATGGTCCTAATTTATTTTAATGTGTAGTCCTCGATCTAACTTTTCATATCAAAGATACAAAAACTAGTAGGTATGACTGTGTACAGCATAAATACCATAGGCCACGTTTGAGGTGAGGTAGCGGCGGATAGACTTGAGGTTTTCAACTTCTTCTTGTTCTTCTTCAGCAGTGATATCAACAGGCTCAAAGTACACCAACTTCACCAAAGTCCCACCAATGTCCATACCAAACCAGGGGAAGGCTGTAGAAGAAAATAATGTGTAATTATCTTCTTTCCTTTTAAACAATGCAGGTGAGTAAGGAAAAAGAAGAAACACCACCACCAAAAGAAGATATTTGAAAAGTAGCATATTATTGTGAAGCTGTGATTAAAGCTACATTGCCTTTCTGTGGCTAAAATGTGAGGTTTGAATAATAATCTATTAAGCAAAATAAGAATCGCAAACAAAATAAAAAGAAGTACTTCAATAATCAAGGTTAAGTTTCTGCACAGTTGTTTAACAGTTTTGTCTCAGCTTACAAAACAGCTCAATAATGCTTTAAAAAAAACTTTATTCATTTAAATAGGAGGAAAAAAGGAAGATTAAAAGCCTGTTTCTAAAGAGCATCGTGACCAACCTGACAAACTTTATCAGTTTGCCATGTTCAGTATGATAATTTGCTGATTATTTTAATTAGTGATTTGTTTATGTTATGAAATACCACAAAAATGATGAGCAAATTGTCTATCACAAAAATCAGTGGTCATGCATTTGAGCACAACAAAGACCTCTACACAGTTAATGATTAAAACAAATTTTTCTAATTTTCTTGACCGTACACAAAATTGACAAAACTTTGCTTGGTATATTTGGAGGTTTAGTGTACCTATATTGCAAGAGAAAAATTTAAGTTAATGCTGCAAAATTTATTGTGATAGGAGGAAGAAAATCATTTGAATACATTATTGTCTAATTGGAGTCTGTCTGGAGCACAATCTTTCTTTTGGCATTTACTTTAGTGGCTTCTTGAGATCAATGCAAAGAAAATAATAAAATCTTCTAGACCATCAGGCTAGGAGAGAAGATAAATATATAAATCAAACACCGTGAGCTGATGTTGCTATGGAAACAGGAGGCCCTCCCCTCCCCCACCACCTCCTCCTCACTCTGTCTGGCACAATCTCTTCAGCCTCCTATTTTCTCTTTCACCCAGCCTCTCCCTAAGCCTCTCCGACAGTCTCATACACACCATCCATCTTCCTACAGTCTCCAGCCCCCACCCAGACTGACTCTTACAATTGAACTAAGGCTCACTGGCACGATGATAAACAGCAAACTGATTCTACAGGATGCATCATTAATAGAAGCATATTTAAAATCTGACGTTTTTTCCCCATCAAATGATAAGGACTTACTTGCATAATAAAATTAAACAATAAAATGGACAATAAATAATTCTAAAAATGATTTCTGACATTATATCAAAGTAAAAGAGAAATGAAAATTGTGCATTAGGAAAAAAAATGCATTCTATGTATAATCATCATATCCAATTACTGAAACTCAATCAAGGATCTTTGGATTTAAATTGATGTTAAAAAAGAAATATTACTTGAATGTGGTCATAATTATTGAAACACTGTAACCAAATTGTGTATCCTAAAAAAATTAGTAAAACATATAGTATAGTATATGGTGTGATTGGTTTAACAAATACTTCATATTTTTGACCATACATGTACTATATAAACAACATATACACAATAAATGTCAAACAGTTTCCATAAATGTTGGAAAATGCACTAATACCAATGTGTCACACAATAACACCCACAACTATATTTTACTAATAAACTGCATGCTGATTATGTTTTTTATCTGTAACATTTAACATAACACTATTTTTAGCAGCCACATCCACTGACCCATGTGTTTGCACAAGCACAAATACCAAAGTTCTGACTGACACAACTTGGATAAATTTAGGCCTATAACAGGAATGGTGACACACTTAGGTTACTAAGAGCCAAATAAGAGAGGGCTTCATATTAATTTTTTTTTTCAGATATTATTAAAAAAGGATATTATTATTGCTTTAGTATCGTTAAAAACAGAACAGAAAGAATTAACTCATGATGTTGATGGCCACTCAGCACGCTGTAGTTTTTGAACAATGCAAACCTTGTACAAGTGCTCAAGACAATGTTTGTGAAAAGCAGCAGCTTTTAATGAAAGAATGCAATGAATTTGTCTATTTTGTTCATGATGGTCAGCCTGCCAACAGAGCCAACAAGAATCTGCAAACCACAGTGCTTTACATATAAGCAAAGTTATACATGCAGAAAATCTGTTAAAGTTTGGTAATTGAATAATATACCACAACACAGAACAACAACAAAATAACAATACAGCATGTTTCTTGAAGCCCTTGACAGATTTCTTTATTTTGATAGTTAGAAATTTTGCAATAAACGTCAACTACACTCTTTAAGTTGCATTTTTTATCTGATAAAAATGGGCAATTAAAATTGGACTTAAAGAAATATCAACCAAAATGTGCTCTATCAAGATATTTTTAAAGACAGGCTACTGGTCTAAAATGTATCTAAACAGGACATTCCAATCCTTATATAAAATCATTTGATGTATCTGGTTACCATCCACTAGCAAAAGGTTTCTACTTCACATGACCGCTCTTTCCAATAGTAATTTTAAATCTTACATACATATTTCTTTATAAATTGATTTAACATTATAGTGTATACCTGCTTATTGGTTGTGTTAAAATGTTGAGATTGTACAGCATTCAGTGGGTCCTAAAAGCCTGCACATAAAAAGTAGTCTTTGGTTAACTCTGTGCTGTCAACATGGCCTCCACTTGACAATCAGGGGATATGATTATTTCACAATAAACTGCTGAAAGGGGCAGAATGACTTTTTCAGTCGCAAAGTCCACTTTCAGATTAGAGCTGCCAAATTTGAGCCTGGAATGCCAGGTTGCAGGAAAACCACCGTCATCATTTGGTTTTCTTACTATATTCGCAGTGTAAACATATGCATCTTAAAACTGAAAAAAGATCGAAGAAATGTATAGAGAGATGGTGAATTGTCTCAAATATGTACTAAGCTTACAACTCTTGATCATATTTAATTGTCTACTTGTGGAAAGATGTGATGTAATTTCTGTAGAGATTTCGAAAAGTAAATGCACAGCAGCACCTTCTATATTTATCTGTTGTGACAAATTGTACAAAAATCTGTGGTGAATGAATTGAATTGTGTTATAATCCATATGCAGGTGTGCAACCAATCAAATATTATAATTTAATAAAAGTCCCTGAAATAATTGTGCTTAAAAGGGTTGAGACCTGATGTAAAAAATACCTTTAACCCAAGTTTTTAAAACGCTTCAGTGCTTAAGTATTGATTAAAATGTTGCTTTTTTCAAAGTTTCAGTAAAAATAGAAGATGTGTAGGAGCACATACACAACATAAATATTTGCAAATGCACAAACAACAATCTGCAGTTCTACTCTATTGCTGCAATGTCACAAATTTCCCTTTGAGAAAATCAAGAAGAAAATCACCCCATACTAACTATGTGCATGATATTACACAATACAATATATACACTCAGACACAATAATTACATGTTCTTTTTTTGAATAAATACATAAATCCTTTCAAGTGTTGAAGTCTGAAGGTGAACACTAAAAGAATTCTGGGTAATACAAAAGCTTTCACTTCTAACCATTTAATCCTTGTGGTGGCTCTTCTAACCAGGAACCCAAATGTACACCACATGCACACAAATAACACAAACACACTGTGTCATGTGTGCAGCCAAAGGTCATTATGACAAGGATATGGACTAGAGTGAGACAAACAGTTTGGGTGATTACAGGTTAAAGGGCTCTGGTCTAACACACACACCTGCACTGAATGGCCACATGATAGACACAGTATATTAATGACAACTGAGGGCAACACTTCAGCTGCTTTCATCATGTTCAGTCAAACTTGTCCTGTTTTATTCCAAAACTGTGGTGAAACAAGAACAAACACCAACATGATGCTGAAGATCAAAATGATACTGCAGAAAAAAAGAATAGATTACTAAACTTAACAGGAAGACTTGCACTCAAGAAATATTAATGATTTAATGCTGCAGTATTATTGACTTTCTCTTTGTGTCCCTTTTACTTAACTGCTTACAGCTCTAATTGGTATGATAGACTATAATTACTTCTGGAGGGATTAAGTATCTTCTCTGACCTGGCTGGGAATGCTTTAGGATACCAATTAAATAATTGAAGGCATTGTTAAAAATGTTTCTGTTCATCAACAATCCATTATTCATTTTAGTGTAATCAATAAAACTTACTGTTTAAATTAGCAAAGATGTAAGAATCAAAATGATTTTATTCTGAGATATTAAACATATCACTGCTTCCAATGATGACACTACAGCTGATAACTCACACATTAATGTAATTTCCTTTATCTGACTGCACTTCCATCTACAAATGCCATCATGTTAGCAGATTAAAAAGTAAATGTAAACTTTTCATCTGAAAAAAAAAAACTAAACAAAAGAAAAACTTATTTGGCTGGTAATGGGTACACAGTTGTTTTTTTTTTGCTAAACTTACATCAGAATGAAGGGGCACGATGGAGAACATGACCCTTCCCAATTCACCTAGATTCTTGCACCTTCCTTACACAATCCATCAATACAAGGAAGTAGTAGAACATTGACTAGTGAAAGATCCTTTTGACAAACCTGCTACTTTTTATTGTAGTTGTTGTGTTAACAAAATAACATGCTCAGGTTGTAAAGACTGGCCTCAATGAGCCTGAAACTGGGTGTGCCATAACATTTCCTTAAGAGTTGGTGCTTTAATATGAAAAGCCACCACCTGAAGAAATCTAGGCCCATTCAGAGTTTCAGTGATAGCCTCTATTTGATTCATAACAGCATTTTAACGTTAAAAAACTGAACCATGAACATTATTCTGTTTTCTAGGAGTGCTACCAATCGAACTTGCTTCTCCAGCCCGACCCACAGAAACCATCCTTTCACTAGCAGCCACATTGCTCATTTTTCCCCTAATTTTCCTTCATCTTATTATTTTATCAGTAACTGAATCACATTACAAATACATGACTCTGAAAACACGAGACAAAGAATCTGATTGACTTCCATCTATCCTGTTTGAATAAATCAATAAATTAAGTAAATAATTGATTAATAAATGATAGCAAAGATTTACTGTTCAAAAAATCATGTAATAACAAATTTAATGCTTTAATGATACTTTTCTAAAAAGGAACATAGAAGCATCACTTCAGACCTAAAAACATTGACAAAGCTGATTCAACTACTGGGAATGCTTTGTCATAAATGATTTCTCCATGATTACACGTTCTTACTGTACACAGATAAACTCAAATAGTTTAAAATCCAATCCCTTTTGAATCCACACCTGAAAAACTTTAAATGTTGTATGTAAAACAGAACGCATTAGAATCTGTAACATTTGCTATGTTCTTGTGTTCATAGCATTTTAAAATGACATTCTTTAGGTCAAAGGCTGCACAAGAATTTATTGACTGAAATATCTGTCACATCTCATTACGCATCTGCTTTGACATTACAGAAGATAGACAATAAAAACAACTGCCAAGTTGCTTCTGGTGGAAACAAGCAATACAGCAGGTGATGGTGCCCAAAAGACAACCAAATGCTGAACCACCTCAAACCACAAACAGGAAATATCTCTATGGACAAAAGTGATCCCATCCCTGAGGGGAACACATTCCAGGGTCAGCTCTCAGTGAGAAAAAGCTTAGAGCTTTATTTGGGGTTATCAGAAAGGCTGGAATTCATCCAAGGAAAATTTAGCCAAAGAGCAGAGGAGATCTGACCGGACATTTTAAACATTACAGATCAGAGGATTCTTTAACTACATAATCAGGGAAAACACTGTTGTAGGGCTTTGTATTCTCTGGCTACTCTGCATCCCTGCACTTTTATTTGCATCATAACAGCATAAATCTCTGATGACTGTCCATCATTTATCACAAACATACAGATCATAGTGCTTATGACAAGCAGCAACCACATCCCTATGGTTGTGAGTCTGTATGCCTTTAAATACAGGGCTACTGGAGTTGGAGCTACCACAAAGTTGTTTACAAAGTATATTTTTTGTGGAAAAATAATATTACAGCCAAGTCAGGTACAGTTGCAAATCTTTACAGACATTCTTTTATGTAACTGAGATCAAAAGATAAGATGTGTTTAAAGAG
>JAVKLF010000073.1:6805147-6822703 GCA_034783495.1 Millerichthys robustus | reverse complement strand
CAATTCAACAACTCCTGCAAAGATCTGAGGAGGAGCGTCAAAGAAGCAGCCTCCTACTCAGACACACACACACACACTCTCACGAGTGCACATACAAACACCAGCCCCCTGCCTACCTTTGGTGTCACCTACACCCCCATTAGGGTTCCATGACATCTGTGGGAGACGGGGAGCTCTCTAAGCTGTTTAACGCCGCAGTGCTCGGAACACACAGTTTTTCCCCCCCCCACCAATGCTGTAAATATGTAGAATAGGGAAGAGATGAGGAAGATCTCTGCCGCTTTATCCCTGGGGCCCTGAAATCAGCCTGGTTCCTCAACAAAAACACAAAGATACTCACACTGATGCGCACACACAGCACTTTGATCCACAGATGAATGGAGCAAACGCACAGGAAAGTGACAACTTCCAGCAGAGTTGGCCCCTTTTTCTTCCACAGCACTGCCACCCCCTCCACACACACACACACACACGCACGCACGCACGCACGCACGCACACACACACACACACACACACACACACACACACACACACACACAGCCGTTGTGCTATCTGTTCAAGTTCTACGGATGCCATAAAACATTGTTACACCAAGATTGAGGTGACCATACGAAACAAAAGATTTGAAGGCAGGCGACATTTTATTTTTGTGGTATTTCAGTTCAGAACAAGTCTAAATGCACTGATGCCTGTCAGTATCCCTGAACTGTTGTCTCTATTGGATGTATTATTCTATCATGTTTAAGAGGGAGAAGGTAGGAGTTACATATTCAGAGAAAAATACATTTTAATGTCCCGACTGTGTGGGAGCCATTAGCCACACAGCAGCATTATTATGTGCCTGACACCTGAATAGTAAGTGGAACTATTGTGGGCAGCTCTGCACAGTAAGCCACATGTGGCTTTTATACAGAACCATTCAGGTAAATGCAGATGATGGAGTCTTTGATCTTTCTGCCAACCAAAGTCAGAAATTACATACTTGCACAGAATAAAGAATCATACCTGCATATTTTTTTACCGAAATGTCAGTCTATTTTTCAAATGAAACAGGTTTCTGCATTGTCGTCTAATATTGTGGTGATTTATTAAACATTAATTTTGTCCTTCAGGGTTTACATAGTTTCTGTTGTCCTCCTTACCATTTTGGATTTGCTTACATTGTAGTTAATCGTATATTCATTAAATAGACCCATACATACAAAGTCAGTCTGTTTGTACTGCAGTTTGAAGTTTTTCAGATATTGATTAAATTAGATTTCATCACTTCCATCTGCAATCAAAACAGAACAAGCAAGTAAAAAAAATGAAAAGAAAGCAAAGCATAAAAAGAAAATAAATAAAAAAGAACAATAGAACAATTGTTCAACGAGTAACTGTGAAAAATATATTTGTTTGTGTTTTCTCATTTTCAAATCTGCAAAGATCATAAAAAAGTGTTTTGCACCAGTGAAACTCTGTCAGTCTGATTCACTGGTTTAAGACTAACCTCTGCACCACTTCCCTATAATCGGCAAACAAGCTAGAACTGCTGACATGTTAGTTTTAATAAAGATATTTGCAAACTACTAACTTTCCTATCTTAATTAATGACATTGTAGATCACTTAAAAAAATCTTCAATTACATTATTTATGTCTGAGTTGGAGGGTCGCACTTCATTCTTTGAAAATAAAGATTAAATAAATACTTAGGAAATAAAGCGTTTTTATTATTATTTGTTGTGTGGGAGGTTAGAGGGCACAAACTCATAGTGGCAAAATCCACTTTAGCCCCACCTTTGCCTTTCAGGAAATTTCCCAATATTCCTCGGTCCTCTGGAGCTCCCAGGTCCATCATGACAATCAAAGCCCTGGAGCTGAAGATTAGCAGCTACTTATAGGCCTGAGCAGTGACACTCTGCAGCACCAGTAACATCCCACTGCTCCCAATCAATGGTTTCATTAAACATGGTGATAAACGGATAAATCTCTGGAGACGCCAAGCAGATTACACTGGTGACATTCATTGCAAGGACACACTACAACAGGCAAATGTTACTACTCTCTTTGTTATTTTCGGTCTTTGTGAACAGCAAATTGTATATGATGACCTCCTCAGAGCAAGACTCTTTTTGAGAAAACCTTGTATTTCTGCTGCTAGAAATAGCTCTTTAAATAGCTGATACCAGTACTATCATCAGGCTGTGAACCTAAACATGTAAGGTCTCTAAAATTTTTGCATGAGTTTGTTTAGCAACAGAGGAGAGGCTGAAAGCTTGTTTGTCACTAAGCCAAGCAATCACTGCAGTTACAGGAATCATTTACCTGGTCTGAACGCTTTCTTGGCAACTGTAAAATTCAATAAGTCTGTATCATCTCCTGCAGAATGCAGAGTATTTATAGTTCTGAGTTTTTATCACCATACCTTCTAAGAGTTGTATATTCTTGTCCTGACACTTTGTTTCACACAGAATGAAAATAAATGATGTCATTAGTCTGATTTGTTTCCCCAACACTTTAATTTAAAGTTGTAGTTTTTTACATGTTTCAGTTTCAAGAACATGCTGAAAATCTTGCAAATGTTTCCTGTCATTAGAATGCTATAGATTATCTTATTTATATACATACTATCAAATTTGAAATTTGTAATTTCATATATTAGTTTTTAATGCATGATTACTAAAAATCAAGTGCAATCTAAGTGTTTCTAAGTGTTGCTAAGGACTTTGGTCACTTCTGGTGTATTGTTTATTTTAACATACATTCTGCAGTAAAAATCCATGTGAATTTTTCTTTGTTTCTTTAGGAACTAGGTCTTCTAATGTGTGTATGAATGGGTGAATGACTGTAATGTAAAGCACTTTGGAATACAAAGAGACTTGATAAAAAGCTTTAAAGTTTCATGCCATTTACCATTCATGATTTCACATAATCACTTTTTTTTTGTCTATCTCTCCTCCTCTTTGCCCATATTTGATTTAAATAAAGCACTCAGACCCATCTATCCTCTCTATGCTTGGAAATGAAATAGGGATTCAAAGCTCAACATTTCCCATGATGTTCTCAGTATTTTACTGCCATTCAATTGATGTGTTGACAGCTTAGGCACACAATCCTAACAGACAATTAGAGGGCAGACCTGCTGTTTACCTAATGACATCAGGTCTATTATAATGGATCTGTACTGGAGAGGATGATGGCTTTAAGTGCCAGCTTTCCCATTTCTGACAGTTTATACAACTGGACAGAAAAATACCCAGACTTGAATGGCAACAGAAAAAACACTATCAAATCTGGATGCTTGAATTGATCAGCTTGATAGAAAGTTGTTTTTCTCTTTGAGCAACAGACAGGTTGCAGTTTAAATAATGACTGCCAATTTCATCATGATACATTTAGCTCAGGGATGAGATGCAGACAAGGAGTTCAAACTTACTGAGAATTAGATTGAAGCTCAGAGAAATCTGTTTCATGCACAAATTAATTCAAATGTTTCGTATTCTAAAGACATCGTGGAAAAAAAATTAAATTGGGCATCTAAATTTATCTTTGATCCAATAATGGATACACTTGTTGTTTTCATTCTAAATACAGAAGCACATAATGTGTTTACGTGCACACTGTTGCATTAGCTACACCTACGACAGCCTATAGAGCCATTTTCTGTATTGCAGCTGCATTTGAGCAGCTCATGCTTTGCTGTCCGCCATCTTTCTTTTCAAATAAAGAACTTTGTATTGCTATCAGTAGAGGGCAGAAGACAGTTGTGCACACGATGCACACATTTAAACCAAGATTTACAGCCTTACTGCAGGTTCCACCCGACCCGCACACATCTAAATTATTGTTTCCTGCACCAAGAACTGATGAGCCTACAGTCCACCACGTACAAACATGAACACAAACATGAAAGTGCTGCAGCTGCACAAGCTATATTTACCATCAGAGGAAAAAAAACAAATTTTAAGAAGTGTTTGACAAACCAAATAAGTTTTCAGGATGCTCTCAAATGTAAGAGTAAAATGATGTGTGGAAAGTTTAACAAAATATGTAAATAGTTTTCTGTTTGAGTGGTGGACTATAATTTGACAATGTGTTTTTATGTAAGTTCATGAATGCATAATGTTGGATTCATATATACTAATACACATATGAATTTTAAATCGTGAAAATAGGCAGATTTTGTGAGTATGCTGTGTCTTTGCACACACACATATAGCTTCTGTTTTTCTTGATTCTTAGAAAGGTCAGTTGGGCGGAATCTGTGACCTCTGATTTATCTAACGTTGATTATCATCTGACAGGGAACCTCATTTTTATTTTACTCCCTTTCACTTTACAGTTTCCAGAAGGCAAGGATTTTATATTTGCATTTTAACCTTTTAAGTTGGCACATGAAGTGTTCAGTGGGGATTTGGGTGCCTCAGGATACTCTTCACAAGGTGCAATATAAAATTATGACACTGACTTATTGTAAAACATTGATTCATTCATTAATGGGTCTTTATTTATTTTGGTTACGTTTTTGTTGGTGCAACTTGTTACCAAGAGAGTTTTCTCTGCCAATGACAAAAGCCAAAGCAGAACTCTCAGAGAGACACTGGTGGTGGTGTTTTTTTTTAAATTAACAATATTCTTTTTTACTTGCTAGAATAAATATGTGTTTCTTGGATGTAGAATGAAGCAACAGAACAGATCACTTCTTGAAATTCAACACAGTCTGTGAGAATGTTTGCCTACAAAATTAGATATCGATTACTGCTGTTGCTCTTGATCTCTAGTAATGACTTTCTGCCATTTATCGGCTTTCCTTCACTCGTTCCTCTTCTTTTTTTTTGCCAACATTAACCCTTTCAAATGCAGTTTTACAAATAATATGTTGTGGAAAAAAATCTCACTATTTTTTTAATGACTATTGTGTTTGGTGTGGTAGTTGCTGAAAGTCAACCACAATCCATATTCTGAGGTCTACACATTGCAACAACTTTTTTTTAATAAAATCTTTAGCCTCAACCAGTGGCATCAACGCTGTCCACTTGCAATATTTTTTTATAAACCACTGATAAAATTTACTGAAAATTTCAGAAAATAATCATTGGGAAAACTCATTAGCATTTAAAGCTAACCATAATTAAAATGACAACTGCAAATAATCAAGCTTAGTCAACATACAAATGAATATAACTCAATTTGAAAGCTATTTGGTACAAACAGAGAGTTACCCACAACACTTACTTTAAGTGCTTATAGATCTTACAAGATCCCACAGCTGGTTTCCAATTTATTATTTTTTTACATATATGTTCTTTGATGCTGCTTTCTAGTTTTCAAAACATTTTCCTTTTCTATAAGTACATGAGCAGTCTGTCAATTCTGAGTGAGCATAGACCCATTGGAAGGCAGTAAATCAAAGTGTTGCTTGTTTAGTGGTTTTTCCTCCATCCTACAGCTATCTGTATGCCCCCAGCTGCACAGTCCTGACACATGGAAACACTCACATGTATATCTGTGCAAACATGCACTCTGCTGTTCCCTTGTTGTCTAGCAGCCATCAAATGGCAGGCAACTATAGCTCAGTAAATATACACATGCATATAAAGACCATTTTAATCTATCATCCAAGTCTGACAGGTCTATTTCCTTTCAATACGAGATGCTGATGGCTTAGGGAAATTCAGCAGCAGCCTCAATTTGTCATGTCCGCAGTGGTCCCCAGGCTGCAGTACTAAGCATCAAACTATAGCATTTCTGGGGTTTGGGGGCTTTATGTTACACCATATTCTCATTTCCTTCACCCTCAGCTTTGCATGATTACTCTACTCCAACAGATATGTTCTCATATTTAGAAATCAGACTTATCAAAGCACAATGGCTGCACTGAAACATGAATGAGGTAGTAAACTGTCAACAAATTCAGTATTAAGTCAAACCCCAGAATATTGACTGTTAAAATGGAATTTACATAAACATCATACATTACACTGCAACTAAAGTAATATTTAAACATTTCATCTGTAAAAAGATAATTCTCTATATACTGTATGTCCCCATGTTAAAAACTGGAGGATCCAATTGCAGAAAAACTGGCCAGGTAGTGAAGAAGTCCAAATTAAAAAGATTTATTAGACTTTAAATGAAGGATGAAGTACAAACAAGAGCCAAACTAAAATTCAAACCAACTAAAATAATACAAACAGGCATCGGCAGCAGGAACACAAGCACTGACAATAAACTGGCAGGGGACAAAGAAAACTATATTCACTGTGGAAATAAACTAAATGAATAACAACAGAGTGGCAATGAAGAAAACAAAACCCAGTGTGAAAGAGTAAAAGTGAACAAAAACAAGATGTGTTGAATTAAAGCAGAAAGTAAAGCTAAGAAAATATATTTTTTAAAATTGACCTATTCCCATGGGCTTGACCTGGCCCAACTTGGCTCGACACGACGTGGGTTCAGAGTTTTTTCATTGGGTGAGGATATTTGTTTCTTCTGCACACTGGCTTTGAAGCTCTGTCTCACCAGTAAATGGAGCACCCAATCCATCAAAGTAGACCAAAAAGATAAAGACTGTCACCCTTTTTCACAAACACAACTATAACCTCACGTCAGATAGATGTTCACAATATGTTTAGTCTTATTTCTCCCTTTTGTGGTTTGCTCCCACTGTGCATTCTATACTCCTCTTTATCTTTCTGCCTCACCTTCAGGCCATTATGAAGTTGACATAAAAGCTCACTGGCGCTTCCTCGAGGACACACATTCTATCGTGACTCTCTCTGAGGCCAAAGAGATAAAACAGACAAATAGTGACAAGCAATGTCCCGTGTCCCCAGAAATTGAATTTATCTCAATCCTCCCATTGGTTCTGTGTTTTTGATTTGGTTTATTGATGAATAATTAAAAAAAAACATCTTCCCCTAAAGAGCACAGCATGACAGAAAACGTGTTGTTTCTGTAAATTGAAATAGCTCAAAAATTACATTTTTTTTAGCAATTTGAGTGCATAATAGACCACTCAATGAGAATGTGTGGAAAGGCAGTGCTATTGGTTTCTTAACTTGCATTTAAGTCAAACTTTGAAATGTTATAGGTAAAAACAGAAAATTAGAAAGAAAACATATACTTATATATATGAAAACTTTGAATTCAAGAATTCAATGTTCATCCCATCTTCCCAAATGGATGAAAACAGAAACATCCAGGCCTACTGACTTTTGGTGTGATTTTTAGGTTTTATGTCAAAAAAGCACAAACATAAAGATATTTGTTTTACCCCTGAGCGATGTGTATTTAATGACACACTAGAGAATAAATACATTCTGTGGAGTTGTAAATTAGTTACCCCTGTAAGGATGTCACTCTGCTCCTAGATTTGGCAAGTAGAAGTGAAGAAAACTTTAACTGCATCATTAAAATGCCCTGCAGACTTTATTTTAATCTAGCCATCCAATGGACAATTTGACTGAGTAAACATGAACAGTCACCTAACTGATTCTGGCTGCTTGTGTCAGCAGGCAGCACCAATCACCTCTGGCCTAAATGATCAAACATAAATGCCTGTCTGAGTGGAAGTATTGTACATTGCTATGGGGCTCACATAAAAAATAAATAAATAAATAAAGTCTTTTGCACATCCACTCATACAGAGTTAAAGCTCTCTCAGCCACAGACCAATCATGCAAATGAACTTTGATAATATTTTAAATTGGAAAAAGACCAGAGGAGGAAGGTGGGCGTCTCAGTCTGTGTTTACAGCTGCAGCCCGGCTTTAAGTGGAAGGACGGAGAAGGCATGCAAAATCAAATGAACACTGAAAGCAAAAAGTTGATGATTTGCGAGTTTATTTTCTTTCGGCAGTTTAGGTTTTTTAAATTTCTGTTGAAACACTTTTGTTTAAATCCTATTTGCATTGCTGTAGACAAGTATGTAGACAGATCCTTGTTTATACAGATAAGAAACTCAGAATTGTTATGATGTTGTGACTTTTGATGCTTGAAATCTTCATCCTATTCTCAATAACGTGGCCAGTCTATATTTCGAGGGAGCTCATTTTGGCCACTTTGATTCATGGTCTCATTCTTTTGAGGACTTCTCAGCAGCCAAGGGTAGGAGCTTCGATTCACAAATCACCACGACAAACTGATACATCATCTGCATAACTGGAGATGCTTCAACAGTCTGCCTATAAATTTGTCACTATTCCCTCCAGTCAACAAAAAGTAACTTTCACACTCTACAATTGGCAATCTGAACTGACTGAGAACTATGGACATACTGTATATTTAGAAGAGCAAATTATTAATCTGGCTGCCTCAAGTTATAATGATGATGATGATGATAAATAATAGTAATAAGAAGAAACAACAGCTTGCTGAAGATCTTTGTTTGAAAAATTAATACCACATTATTTATCAAAAGCAACAATTCAGTCTAAAGCTAACTAAATCAGAAAACTATCCCCATTTACCTCTGCTTGAATGTTATATCCATACAATTTTTGAACAGAATTAGTATAATCTTTATGGAAAACAAGTTTACATTAGAAGCAGTTCAAACCAGTCTGACATTTCAGCTGGAGCACTATCTTTTGGCTTGTTTGAGCAGTGCCAAGTAAGCCTATCTAGATGTTTTGAGCGTAAACTAATCCTTATGTGTTGAGACTGGCAAATCTTCAGACAAACTTCATCTCTCTCAAAGTTTCCATCACAAGGAGAACATGTAAACTCTACCTGGAAAAATGCAAGCTGAGATTAAACTTGGGAACCTCTTTCTTCAAGGTACGGCTGCAGTGCTAATGGCTACATTGTGATCATCAACGCATTCCTTCCCCCTGGATGTCATTCTCAGCAAGATATAGGCAGCCACTTCACACCAGTTACTGAACACATTTTCCAGTATACTCTGCCCAGTGGAATTACAATTTATCAAATAAATAACAATACAGAAAATGCTTGACATATAAGGACATACAAACATAAGCACTTGCAAAATAAAATGCATAGAAATGTTTAAAAGGTCTAAGAATCAGCACCATCTATTGCTCATAAATATTTAATATTTATTAAGCAACCATTAGTAATTTCGGAACAAATGGAAATGAACATGCATTACATTTTATTTAAAATATTTTTTTAAATGTGTAAACCTTACAATTCATTTGGTGGTTGGCTTATCTAATGTGATTTTTTATTTATTTTTTTATAGACGGGCAGAATGTAAGAGCACTGCAGAACCTCATGCCATGTGAAGAACCAACCAGAGGTGTGATACTGTACATTGGTTCAGAAACTGGTTAAAACTGGTCCTGCGCTTCTCCCCTTTCGTCTGTGTTCCATCGGGGACCCAGCAGATTTACACTGTCAGCAGTGTGGCTTTGGCCAAGGTCAAACAGTGGCTTATCAGAGTGTGTTTGTGTCTGTGATTTAAGCCTCCCGTGGGTGAGCTCTAAAGTGCTGATGATTGGGTTGCTGCCACTGCATGATTGTGTGTCTGTTTGCATATGTATGAGGTCTCTAGATGATTACAAGTGTCATATTAACACAGTCAAATTTTCTTTCCCTTTTAGATAAGTGTGATAGGGACAATTTGTGGCACAGCTAGATCAGCTGTTTACACTCCTGCAGGTCATAGATCTAAATGATAGTAATAAACTGATGCCGTTTATCTCATCCGTTGCTCATCATTTAATTGGTTTGATGAGACATTCGTACATAATTATATGTTTACACAGGGTATAATATACTGAATATTTAGTATTGTGTTTAAGTAATATTTCACTTTGCTCAATTTACTTAGAGAACAACCTCTACGTTTTCTACTAAAAACTCAAAGAAAGCCAAGTGTCTGATTTTAATGTGTAGTTTTTGTTTGAAGATTTTTCACAATTTTGTCTTATTTTTCTGTGCCAATTTGCCTTTTTTCAGGCTTAGGATTTCATTTATTTCTCATTCTTTTTTGTTGTTATCATGTAGTAATTGTGTGTAAGGTTTGAATGTTATTTTATTTTCTTCATTTGCTTTGTCACAGCCCCTCATCTCACCAGCTGTTCTTAACCTCTTATCAGTCTACCTGTGTGCACTCACCCGTTCACCCCTTCTGTACTGCTTGGTTTCTCAGTGAGAAACAAACACAAATCTCTGCTAATACCTGTCGAAATCTTGCAATGATCATTGGCTTTGTTGTAACTTTTGTGTTCAAATAGTGTTTTCAACTGCCTGAAGCACTACTACGTTTGGATCTAGTGATAGAAATTGTCGATCTGTTCTGGAATCTGCATCATTTGGCTCAACCAATCCAAATGTTCACTTAGAAACACTCATGAGGAGTCATTTGGTAGCTGAAAGAGTTGGCCCTTTTTGGTGAGCTGAGCTTCTGGAAATAAGCCAAAATCCTCATCACTAATTTGGGTCCTTTTTGCCATGAATTAGAAATGAGACTTCAAAATGCAGAATGACTGGGATTAAAGATCTCCTCAGTAAATTGATTCTTTAACAAAACACTATTTGTAAACAAGGACTTATTTTTATGTAATCTTCTTTGCCAGTCAGAATTATCTGATTCCTACAATTGGCTACAATTTAAGAGTCCAGTTTTAGAAAATAACTTAAAAACGATTCTATACAAAATAGATATCTGTCAATGTCTACTTGATTTGTGTTGCAAATAAATAAAATAATTAATAAAAAAAATGAAATTAGTAGTTCTTGAGCATCTGGTATTATTTCATTATTATTTCATGTGGCTTATTTTGGAGAAAAAAACATGCTTTCTTAAAAATGTACTCAAACTAAACCTCAGTGGGGAGAACATCTCCTGCTGGGAAAATGTGTGTGTGCTGAAGTATTGGTTGGTATTTTTTAAATCTGAATTGTGACTATTCTGTGTGTGGGTGTTAGTGCCATGTTGAGTCTCAGTAAGAGCTCTACATTGTTGTTTATGGTTGGATTATTAAAAAAAATGGGACACAAGAAAGAAAGTATACAAAACATTCACAGGCACACATTGCAGCGTGTTGTTGCCCACATCTGGTTGATGATGAGCAGGAAATCGTTCATCTGTCTGCTGTCAAAATGCAACCCGTCACAGATTTTTCATGCAAATACCAACATTACATCTTCTCTGGGACAAACACAAACATTCCCATAGATTATTTTAGGTCTTTTGTTAATATACAAAGACTTCTCTTTGACTTTCAGTGGCCCTATTTTTCTGTCAATCACCCCTCTGTGCCAAAACTGAATCTAACAGCTATGATCAACAACCATTTCCAGCATCCACGTGTTTTTTATTTTTATTTTTTTCAGCTAACTGTCTCAAGATGGGAACACCTGCTGTGGATAGTCAACAGCATAAATCGTTTTTTAGAAATTCACGTCCTGAGGAAATAATCTATTCCTGCCACATTTCGGCGTGTGCCAAACAATAAAAAAGGAATCAGTGAAAAAACTTTGTTCATCTGCTCTGTATCTGATCAAAATGTCCCTATAGATGTCTGCAACTGGCTTAATTTTTGTGTAAATATAAATGGTTTGCCTCAGGAAAAACTAAAATAAGCAGAGAGTCATTATGGCACATTTTTACACATATATTGTTCTGTATCTGACAAATTTCAATTTTTTTATTCTCTACTTGTAAATATTTCACGGTTTGTCTCTAAGCTTTCTTTACAATAATGAGAAAAACGGTCACTGTTCATCCATCTGAAATACAGCATTACATGTTCCTTAGTAAAGGTCTGAACTAGACAATTTTTCAGTGTAAGCTTTATCCAGGTCTTACCTTTAAGTAAAAATAGATGGATAAAAAGGATTAAACCAGGATTTTGGTAAAAAGACATTGCTACCAGGAAATGTCACAGAAGAACAGAGGAAAAGAGGGAAACTTTCTGACTGTTTCTACTGTCACAAATAATTCAGGATATTGTCTTACTCTCAGTCAGTTGGTTATGTCCTGTAATTGGTGCTGCATTGCTTTTTTAAAATTTATTTCCACTTCACCTTCCTGACCACTTCTGCTTTATTCATGGATGAGTTATTGACTGGCTGCCTTCCAGCCATAAACACACCTTTCATCTGAGACCATACAGTTCAACAGCTTTATGATTTCTTTAGGCCAAATATCCAGCAGGATATTGCTTGGTGTCAGTATCATTACACTGTTAGCCCAGATCTTGTATTGACTTAAACAGTTTGATTAAAATCAAATCAAATTTCATTACAAAAAATCCTATGTACATTTCATTTATTTGTCACAAAAGTCCTCATGTGTGAATAATTTAATTGGCCTCAAATGACCAAGCTTCAGTTATGGCCACGCCCATACTTCTCTATTTAGTTTTGAATGAAGAAGGCCATTTTTCTTTGCACCTGCAATCGTATCAGATATATAAAAAGCCAATATAAAATTTAAAAATATCCTGTTTAACACTTTACAATATCAGCATGTTGCAGTAATTCAGGAAAAAAAAGTCTAATTTATAATGAACATGTGTGACAGTCTGAAGGCAATAATGATGGACAGAAAGACACTTTTAACATGAACAGGAATGTGTGGCTGATGTTGTACGTGTTTTTTTATCTATTCAATAAAATCTTGAAAATAAGGACTTCAACATGATGAAATCAGAAATTTGTAAGCTGGGGCTATATGTGTGTTGTGTCCTTCAGGGAGGAGAAATGTTCATTCCTGATGTATGTGTACCAAAATGCTGAGGCCAAGAATCATTATATCATTGTTCAAAGTGAATAATGTTTGAACAAAACAACAACTTTTATTATTATTTTATGACAAAACTTTCCTAATGCAGTTTGTTTGTTATATTTTGTCATGGTGTCAACCTGAGTCCTGTTACTTTGTTCTTTTATTCGATTTTAACCTTTTATGAAATGCTCAAGTTTCTTTTCATGTGTCAGGCGGAGACAGTGAGTCAGTCAAACAAACTCTGAATAATTCTGTGTTCAACACTGCTTTGATCTGATTTCAACAGATACATGCAAATACACATATACACAAAAACTTTACTAACCTTGTTTTTTAATTATTTTGATGTGGGCTTTTCTTTCTTTCTTGGCAGGGTTTTACAGTCTATTCCAAGCAAAAGAATCAGAATAGCTTTATTGTCACTCATAAAGGATTGCTCCCCATGAGCGAAATAAGTTCCGGTACATCCAGTCCATTATGGGGTAACCAGTGACTGAGGCCTCGCAGCCATTATAGGCGCCGCCTTTAAAAACTTGTTTTTGATAAAAACATACAGTACGCACAATGCCATAAACTTTTCATTACACTAGTTTTTACCAAAATCTTCCATATTGCTAAAAAATAAAACAAAATTGAAAATTAATCATATCCATTCTGACTTTTAAGCTTCCAAATATTCCTGTAACAACTCAAAAAACCAAAGACTATTTATACCACCGAAAACCAATACATAAAACTTCACATTTGTTACCTTTTGGTAGATTTTCTGTTTACTAACAGAGGATTTCATTTAGACATTAGCATTTACAAACACCAACCAGGGTGGCTTAAATGTTTAATTTCTATCATTCCTTTGATGTCAACATGCTGCATGTTTTTATTGATTACATTTAAATTAATTGGATTACTTTAATAGTTGTTGTTTTACCTGTAATATTTCAAGGTGGCTGTGAGTAAAGAAAAACATAAACTCAACCATATTATTTGACCAAAAACATACTTAGCTATCAGATGTACAGGTAAAGACTTCACATTTCTTTTTTTTTTAATAGTGTGATAACATTTTATATTGAGAGATTCATTTCTTGTGGTGTAATAAACTATTTCACTTTTTGGTCTGTTCTGCTCTTCCCCCATTGTCATTGTCTTGATTGGTCCCCCCATGTGTCTCATTAAACCTGGCTTCATACCAGCTGTGCGGTTTGTGCCAGTGTTGTGATTTTCATTTCAACTCCACTGGGACCGGATAAGAGCACGCATACCGGCTCCGTGACACAACGCTGCGAGCTGCGACTAAAACCGCTCTGCAGCTGAGTGATGTTTAAAGTTTCAGCGTGGCGCCTGTTTTTCTGTGAGTGAAATAGCTAGGAAACAGTTCATTACAATGTGCAATAAAAAAAATTAAATTAATGTTTGATACACTTTTTAATTGAGTTTCAGCACATAAGCAGAAGATCAGACATGAAATATATTGTAGCTGTGCTTATGATTAATTTTGGGAATGTTGTGATTGGCAAAGTAAAACTGGGAGGGTTTTCATTCCATTTTTCATAAGGAATTACTTGAATAATAAATTACACAAACTTGTGTATTTATGGTTATTACTAAAGAGGCTAGTAGAAGCTGCACTACAACACTGCAGCAACAGAAAGAAAAGCGGTATAAATACACATAAATAGTACTTCAGCTACTGTATGTATGGACAATCAACACACATACAGCTTGTTTAAAGCCTGTGTGTGTTTGTGTATTACCCCATCTTTTCCTTTCAATTTTCTTGTTTGTTCACACTCATTTTATCCTGTCTACGTTCATCTTTTACACCCAAAATAATTTGAATAATTTGAAAGTTGCTTTATTTATTTATGAAATATAATATGCGAAACCCCCCTATCTACTCTACAGTTTCTTGGACTGTTGGACTGTCTTGGACCATTGGATGGACCGGAGAGAAAAGGAAACTGAAGGCTGCATTAGGATTCAGACATGATGGTAAAGACAAACGTCAGTAGATTTTCCTTTTTAACTTGCTGTTAGTGAGTTGTCATGATTTCAGTAAAACATATTATAAAAAAGTGTAAATGAAGGCGACAGATGTCAAATGTTATATTTCAAAAATCGCTTCCAATTTCATTGCTCAACTCTAGGTTTTCTTCGTGTCATAAGACATTAGTATGTTTTTTTTCAGGCATTGACTGGTTTGTTTTTTCGATGAATTATTTAAAAATAAAAACACTTTTGATTTTGTTCTCCAACTCTTCTTCTGTCTCATTATCTTTAAACCTTTCTCATATTTTTTCTTGCAGAGACAACAACTCTTTCATTTTGCCAGTGGCCACTTCTCCCCTCTCCTGCTTTGTGTGAATTTATTTTTATATTTCAGTTTCTCATTTTATATACTTCTATTTTATCCAGCTTGTATTTTCTCTTTTTCCCCCATTTACACCCTCTACCTCCTGTCAATAAATCTTTTCCTCAGGCTGTTTTTTTTTTCTTTTAGCTTTTAAAGCATCCTTCAGGGTTTTTTTTTTTTTTTTTTTTTTCGAAATATTTTTTTTCTTCACTGGGCTGTTTTTGGTCATATTCCTTGTATATGTAACCTACTTGGCAAAATAAAGAGGTACTGATTCTGATATCCTCTTCTGTACAGATACAAGTCAATGCCTCTCAAGGTCATGCACAGAACACAGGCTCACAAATTGGAGCATGTTGTTATCATGACTGCTCCGCTGGGAGATCATATGACCTCTGCCTATCTCTTCTGCGCTTTCCATTGCTTTTCTTTTACCTCCATCATTTCCATATCGCCTAGAACCTCTCTCACTTTCATTTTGCGAGGCTGTCTTCAAGGCTGTGTGCGTCAGGCACCACTAACCAGACTGCCACCAAGCAGCACTCCCCTGTCACTGAAGCTTACCTTGATGAATGAGAAGGATGCAGAAGGGAAGGCGGGAGGAAGGGAGGGACGGAGGGAGGGAGGAAGGAAGATGAGAAAACATGAGCAGGGGTTGCTAGAAAAAAATAGGTGTAAGCAAGAGTCCTACGTTCAGAGTGAGAGGGATGCTACTAGGATAAAAATGGAGGATGAAATAATCAAAACATGTGGACAAACAGATGATTGCAATGTATTAATTAAGTAATGTAAGTAATTTGCTTGTAGTTTTGATTGTAACTACTACTGTATCCCAAACACTGACCCTTTAAGATCTTTATGAACCAACCATAATATGTCTTACATAAGTGCATATATACATATATATATAAATGGTGTGTGTGTGTGTGTATAATATTTCCTGTGAAGAATCTGCTGGAGACTAATTGCAACTCCAAATTGTAAGAAAATAGGCAAACATTGTGTTGCACTCTAATTAAAGTCAGATTGTTTGCAACCAAGCAACTAGCAAACTTTGCAGCCATGCTGTGAGTGGCCGTTTGTTTAAAGATCATGGCTTATTTTTATGTGCACAGCTTGCAAAATTGTGTTCTAAGATACATACATAATTCAGTTGGCCACCTTCGCCCATTTTGCATCCTCCTCGGCAGACATTTGATTTAATATTCCAGACAACACTTTTGCAGGAAAAAAAAAAACTGTTTATTTAGTTAATAAAGTAACACTTGCAAAAGAAATAAAAGCGTTTATAATTGAAAATAAAAAATAGCTACTTTTCGAGTCAACTGATGCAATGAACTCTGTACTTTTTGCTTAAAAAAATAAAGTGGAACAAAAACAAACAAGGAGGTTGGAAGGAAAAGGAGAACATGCAAGAAAGAATAACGAGGCAGACACTGTGAGGGAGCAGTGATGTGAAAAAAGAAACACAATGGGAAGGACACACATATTCTGTGAACACAGTTCAAATGCACTGAGCCCGAGTTTGAAAACGCTGATGATACTTACGTATGCGATGGAACAAACTGAAACACATTAGTTGCATTTTTAAATGTCAGGCCTGATTGATGATCATTTTGGCATGGCATTTTATCTTGCAGCATCAGCAAGGATAAAAGTGACAAGAAGATGCTACTTTTTTTTCTTTTTAACTACAGATCAGAAAGAATTTCTTATCCAGCATAAACTTCTGACTCCACATTTCTGTGCAGGAAACAATTCTGACAGCCTCATGATGAAAAAGTCTTTGTGTTTTGTGTAATACCAGTTATGTAGTAAAGCATCTCTCTCACAGCTGTAGAAAATGACATTTTCACACTGAATGTGTAAAACAGACATAATGCACAATGAAACAATTCATGTTTCTACATAAAAAGAAAATAAAGCACTTGTACATTTCACTTTGCCAGTTTTTTTTGTTTGTATCTTTGTAAGCATAGGCTTAGCAGATAGTAGCCCTCAAACAAAACTGTCCTGAGTTTAAACCTTAGACGCTAAATAGCAGGAAGTCACACTTAGCTCTCTAGTAAAAAACAACACTTGAAATAGATCTGCAGCTGTGTAGACTGTCAATTCAAACAGCTGACATTGTCTGTATATGAATTCCTTGCTGCAAGTAAATAGAGCTCACAACTTCATCTGCTGTTTGTTCATTATTACTGGTGTCATGAGTTGTGATAAACAATTTATCCAACAACATGTTCATCAACAAATAGCATGGTACAGATACCTTGTGGGCAGATTCTTCCTCCATAAGACTAACAAGCAAATGTAGGGTCCTGAATCAAACACCGTGCAGCAAAGATGGTCTGAATGCATAAACTGTAACACAGAGCTGGACAAATGCCAAACAGGGAACCATTTTCCATTGCAGATTAAAAAGTTCTATAAGAGAGAGAGAGAAAGAAAGAGAGAGAGAGAGAGAGAGAGAGAGAGAGAGAGAGAGAGAGAGAGAGAGAGAGAGAGAGAGAGAGAGAGAGA
>JAVKLF010000073.1:6790474-6803432 GCA_034783495.1 Millerichthys robustus | reverse complement strand
TGTGTGTGTGTGTGTGTGTGTGTGTGTGTGTGTGTGTGTGTGTGTGTGTGTGTGTGTGTGTGTGTGTGTGTACACACTGATTTGATCTGCACTTAAGGATAAGGCCTTGGAGCTCAGTAGTGCTAACGGACCCCATTACCTCAGAGCATGGTCGTAACGGTGTGCGGACAATGATCTGCAGAAACTCCCTCCACAACTCTAAGAGTGAGAGAGAAAAAAGAAGAAACAACATTATTTCCTAAACTACTTTCAGAAAATAAAGAATTTTGGTCAGCTAGGTCATGCTGTCAGATTTAATTATACTATGATACACTAAAAAGAAAAAAAATAATAATAATACCAAGATGCACCAATTATTCATTGTAGTCTGCGCTATTGAGCTCAGTAATAGCTTATCAAGAATTTATTCAAATATTGTCCTTGATAGTGAAGTGCTTTGAGTACATTCAGTTTGTCACATAGAAGAATGATTTATGTGCCCATACAAGATTACTATGCTACTACAGTACTTACTTAATTTACAGATCTGGGCCAGAATCACAAAAGGTATTGTGAGTTTTGTTCACAAATGAAGAGAAAGGGCATCCTAACTTTGGCTGGATGCAGAGTCTGATATGACACAGTTCCTATATAGCGTAAAAGAAAAAGTGCAAGACAAATTTTTTTTTTTATCTATGTCACAGTGTGTCCTGTCACCTATTGTCATGAACTTGGCATCGCTTTTAAGACAATTCAGTAGTATGTCTAAAACAAGTTTCCCCAAGAATACAATAAAGCTAAACATATTCAATTGTATTGTGTCTTAATTCATTGTAATATATGGTTATTTATATAAATAAAAGAAAGTAATGCATCCAACCAGAATAGTTGCTTTATCATTTCTGGTTGTTAAAGGATTGGGTGAGAACATTTTTAAATGCAGGAATTGGACCAGCAGGTCATCTATTTCTAAAAGCCAGCTCAGGAAGCGAATATGAACGTGTCAACTTTCACTCTTTCTAGACAATTTTGCCACTTTGTTAGACATCGCTGACTGTCGAAGGTGTCAGAGCCAACTCAGAAATAGCTACAGGGAAAATACAGTCCAGCCAGCTATGGAGCAGCTGAGGATCTGAAACGAGTAGGTGGAGAAAGGTACGAGAGAATGCAAGGATTTGGCATCTCCTCTCCCGCTGTGAAAACTAAGAAATACTCAGAACCAGAATAAATGGAATTGAGCACAATGCCCAAAGTCTAACTTGAGGCTACAAATACTATCAATATAGAGTAATAAATGCAACATTAACTAAATATTGCTCAAACCTTGAAATTTTTATTTTGAGGTTATTTTTTTTATTTATAGGTCTAGAAATGAGCTCACACATGAAATACACACATAAAAACAATTATAAGTGGTGTATTAAATCAAAAGCAATCAAGATAAATGTATTATTAAAGGTCACCTCACAATAATTGGTATTGGAAAATAGCAGTGCCTTTATTTGAATTTTGTTTGGCTGCTAAATTAAACACTGCATGTTTTTTTAATCTTCTAAGTATTGAAGGCTAGAAGTTAAAGCACAAAGCAAAGAACTGAATATTTTTCTGGAGGAGGAGAGCTTTATTTACCTCCTCTTGCATCAAGGTGTTATCAGTGCAGAATCCCAGTTAACAATTTTACACTGTTGTGGAAAAACATCAATATTTTCTGAATTTGTTCAGGCTTATGTGTGGATTTCTTTGAAAATACGGTGTATAAAAAAACCCTGCTATCTGCTTATCCATCAATATGTTATGTGCTTACAATCAAAAGGGTTTTCTCTGCCTTTAGAATCTTCAGATCTCAGACCAGTCTTCTGACTGAACTGGTTTTGGATGATAGTTGTTCATTTACACGTACAAACACACAGCACAGTAACAGATGAAAGAATACGATTAAAAGTGTTTTATCATGATTTCCATTAGTTTTTTTTATCAAGGTAAAGATGCTAGAATGTCAATGTTGTTAAATCTTCTTTACCTTTTTTTAAACAATGTTTTCTTTATATATACAATAAATAATAGGGCGTTCAGCCTTAGTGATGGGGGAGGGACTTGGAGTTGAGGTGTTTTATTAATGAATTTTGTTAATGAACGTTTTTTGTTTTTGTTAGGTTTCATTTGCAGCTTAGTTAGATATCTAATTTCTATTGTAAACAGATATTTTTATGCAGATACAATGGTAATGAAAGATTTTTGGATACTAAACATTGATAGTTTGTAGACCGTACTATTTATATCAGGTGTGTACAAAAAGAATTGTTTTACTTGTGAGTTAGATTTCACTTTATCAAGAGCTGTCTAAATAAAAACCAAAGTAATGGGGATTTTGGGTGTGTTACACTAGGTGGAGAATTCTGGTCCTTGGATCTAAAAGTCCAATGCCAGCTTTCTGTTTTCCACCACAGAGGTATGTATGAACAGAAGACTTGTTGTCAGTAAGCTGTCAGTCTGCTGTTCGCTCTCCAAAGGTTGCACACTTTACCCGAACCGGTCTGAACGTAATTGCTGTTGCCTAGAAACTGTAAGTTTTTGTGCAGCTTTGTTCTGTGTCTCCCAAAGCTTTCAGACAGCAGAATATGGTTCCATCAGAGTAGTTGGGGCTCATGGGTACATGTTCATTTTAGGTCTGGATGCAATTTAAAAAATAATTGAGTTAAATACAAACCTTGTAATTATTCACATTTTATTTACATGTTTATTAAACAGCAATTTGGACTTAATGAGCAAATATTTTCAATTCTATTAAATTATAGTTGGCAGCTACATCAATATATAGACAAACGTAAACTTAAAAAAACAAAAATTGTTATTTTTTTTATCTTATAAATTCAGATTAAACACATTCCAGGATGAGACTCAAGGTACATTTAAAACCTTATAGATTAAAATCTAAATGTCAAACTTTAACCAGAACAGCAAGTAAGAATGGGTCATATACCTCTTAACTTTCATTCTTATCATGACTGTGATGGGCTAAATTCTACGCTTATTATATTTTAAATGAAAACAACAAAATAGTATGCCATTAGATAATTTAATTATTTTTCTTCAGATTTCTCCAGTTATCAATCCATCCACCTGTTAAGCATTTGTGTTGTACTTTTGCTGTCCTTTTTTATTTATGTCTTTCAAGTAAATGTTTCGTGACTTTGCAGAGGTAGTCAAGGTTGCAAGTAAATATTTTTATGCCTGGACATTCATCATGTGTTCTCTCTCATATCGTCCCACACACAAACTGCCTCGTGCCGTTTGGCCTCAGCCTTCAAACATGACATGGTTCCTGTATTTTCCGTGGAGCTAAGCTTCTTGTTATAAAATACAAAAGCCTTTTGGCCTTTGCAGCAATTATGCTTTCATCTCTGGTGAATCCACGGACAAAACAATTTGTTATTGTTTTTTTTATTTTTTATAAATGAAGTACAGAGAGGGTTGAGGGTGAAAAAGACACACACTTTTAAAAAGATAGAAGAATGAAAGTGAAATCCAAGTTCTTTGTTTTTTTTCCAAATGTACAGTATGCAAGGACAGGATTGCAAAGACCTTTATTCTGCAATAATTTACTATAAAGTCCAGCCAAACATTTGTCAAAAACAAAACAATAAAATCATTGTAATGTAAATGATCACATTACAAGAAAATGAAAATATCAAAACAAAAATCATCTTCCCGATTATTGTAACAAATTGATGGGTGGAAAAATAAATGGACCCACTTTGACATAAAGCCTTCCTCAGAGCTGTCATGGGGGCACTGAGCTCCCTTAGGGCACACAAAAGGCACATCATGTGATGACCAATCAGCAGAAAACAATTACCGTACATGAACTTAGAGCAAAGCCTAAGATAGCTTGACTGTATAAAAACATCAATCAAAAGATCAATACAAGCATGTTCAGCATGAGAAAAAACAACCCATATTGCTCTTTATCTGTGACCATGCTTTAATGAAGTAGTTCATTGGTCTGAGTACGGTTCTGAATTGTCATACAATGTTGTATTCAGCCTAATCTCTTTGAAAATGCTGCTTTATGGGCACAGCTTTCATGTCCTGATGTTGCCACATTCACCAACCTCCTCAACAACCTTCTGTGTCTGACAGCTCAAGTACAAGCCTGTTTTTAACATCACCACAACAGCTAATATTTCTAAAAGATAAATGGAAACATGAAGGAGAAGTGTCTAAAATTATCAGCACATTGCAACAACAGGATAGGTTCCTGCTTTTGCACCATTTCTTTTTTAAACATGAAACTGTCTGTCTGAATGACCATTTTTATTTCTGTCTAGAAGAGCTCCACCAAATGAAATTTGCATTTACCCCATAAAGTTGCAATAATAAGGTAAACGTGGGATCATTGCTCAATATTTCTTCATTTCTGAGTCGTGAGTGAATATATTAAAAATACAGTATGAACATGGCTTGATGTATCTGTCAGATATAAGTAATTTTGAAATCCTACGATAAAGCAAACAAAAAAAGAATTTTTGATTTTCTTGAGATTTTAAAAAGAAAAGGTGATCATCATGAACAAAAAAATGTAAGGTATTACTTTAAATAGACATCACAGCATTTGAATACCAGTGTGAATTTCGACAATCCCAATCTGTCATGTATCTATAAATAAACAATATGGGGTTAATTATATAAAAATAATAAAAAAGGGGGATGGCTAAAACAAACTTTGAATGCAGTTAAACTATTGCAAGTATGCAATTGAAATGGTTATTAATGGATATAAACATTTCAAATCTTAGATAAATATTTCTTAAACTGACTTAATTTCAGTCACTTTTGTGCTTCCACAGGTTTGTCATTTACAGTATATAATTTGTTATTTTTCTAATTCAGGTCATGACGGAGATCAAATTGAAAGTGTTTTATTGTAAAACTACAAGAGCATTCAGGCAATATTCATGTAGCAATGTCCGTTTTAATATATGTATTTATATATAAAACTTTGTATCATGATTTTTTAAAATTTGTTACACGTTTTTACCATTTTATTTTACATTTGAAAGTAGTTCACACTTGCTAACAGAGGCAAACAAAACACAAACACATTTTCACTCAGGCAAAACTTGGACCTCACACAACTCCCAGTTTTACATTAGTGTCTTTTTGTTCCTTCCTTCCTGTCTTTCTTTTGATTCATTCATCTCCTTAGATAGGGAAGTTAGAAAAAAAAAGCTTACTCTGAGATTAAATGACATTTTCCAAGTCGGTCCAGCTGCCCCAAAGATTGCCTTTCCTATAACCCTGCTTCAGTGGCAGGATTTAGGAAGAAAGATATGATGAAGGCATGAGAAAACAGTTTGCTGCTGCCCGACTGGCTCTGTAAGCCTAATGTTCCACCATCCCTCAGCCGATATTAAATATGACTAATGCCATATAACAGCTAAATTTAACTAAGAACATGAAAGATTAAAAGAAATGTAGGCTTCAGGGTGTACCCCGCCCCTCGCACTGTGATTGCTGGATATGGGCACCAGTGACCCCCGTGACCCTGAAAGGAAGAAGCGGGTACCAGATAATGGATGGATGGATGGATGGATGTTAAGTAACATAAAGCACATTTACTGGGTTCACTCTAGGTTGCTCTGCAGTGTATCTTTTGTATGCAATTTTTGCACCGCTCCACTTAGACATCACAAATCACAGAAGCATACATCTTTCTGGTCAATTTATTTTTTCTTTGTCTGACAGGAAGCAAGACAAAACAAACCTCACATTTATTTGCACAGCTGACAGAATTGGTCTCCCTCTCATACATCACAAGGAAACAGCCAGACAGCATATTTGATTAACACACACACATGCACACGTGCACACAAATAAAACACACAAGCCGTATTTTTAAAATTAGTCTGTTTAAACCAAATATACATAGGCAATGTTAAAAAAGACATTGCTTTGCATGTTTCTGTCCTGTGTTTACATGTTTTACACATTTGTTTTCTATTCTAATTATTATTTAATTGTAAAGCATTTTTCAGACATTTTAGTGCAAGTCAAGATGTTTTACAGATAAACGAAAATATTAACACAAAAAGTGAACTAAATACAAAAGTTGGCATAAGTTGTCTAAAATGTAGTGGTGTGACAGAGCATCAACACAAACAAACTATTAACAGACACTATTACTCACAGTCTGTCAGCAAAATCTGAAACCTAGTTTGTAGCCTGAAGTTGTCTAATTTTCCTCAGCAGTTGATTTGCTTTGGTCTGCTCCCAGGACAGATTTGGAAATTGTTTTGCACTCGATGCCTTTCTTCACACAACCCTGGGCTCAAACTCACAGCTCCAGGACAGAAAGACTTTGGCACGGACCACTGCGGTACCGCAGCTCCTCTAATTCTCCCTGGTAAAATTATGTGACAGTCGCCTTACCTTAAAAAACAACAATCATCTCAAAAGTGTTTCCCATTATGCAAATACAATCTGCAATTTGGACAAACTAAGTGTTTTCAAATATGTATTATTTTTTTATTAATTTGGAAAGATAGTATTCAAGAAACAGTTTTATTTCACTAGTTTAGTTGGAGATATTTATCATCACAAATATATTCAGTTGAGGAATCAATTCACCTTTTACCTGTTTACTTGCAAAAATACAATTTTTATTACCTAAAGCCTCAAGCCACTATCCGTTTTTCAGAAAATTTCAATCTGAAATTACATTTCATGATATCCATGCAAGGCAAAAAAAGAAGAAGAAAATGTCAACAAAACTTTTTAATAGTTCCTTAGATGCCTACAGGTGCTGATTCTTCCCAGCAGCTTCCTGCTGAATTTAGACCATAATGAGAAACTAATGATGAGCAGTTTTACCACTTCTCATTAATCTGTTGCTGACAGGAAACACAAACAGACAGCTCTCGTTAAGCTGGTTATTTCCCAGAGGTCTTATTGTCAGCTGCAGGATATGACATCCCTTTTATCACTTTCCTAATGTGCATATTTGTAAAATTTCAAGTAAAGAATACTCCTAATATTTCTGTTAGAGCACTGTTGTTGGTGAAGCCACCAAAAATGCCTAAAGTCTTAACCAATGCCTGAGAAGATGTTTGTTGTTTGCCTCTTTCAAAATCGACACATCTCTATTTAGCTTAACACACAGTCTGAAACCCTGGTCACATGACTGAATAGGATTCTGATGTAGGAGGGACCACACCCTGTAGATGTGACCAGGTTTTGTATAACCATTGTAAGGACAAGTAGTTTGTGGCCATTTTGTGGGAGCTCCATGAATATTAAGTCTGAGAAAATATTTCTTGCACATAATTAGATTTTCAAAAGGCAAAGCACTTCTTTGTGGGGCGGGGGGTTATTCAGAGAAGATTGTGGGGCAGACCCAGATAAAACTTGCTGAAGAAATGATATTTTTTGTGGTCTGAGAACACCTTAAGCTCCCTAGGACCAGCAGGAGAGTGAGAGGGACATCTGAGCTTTCCTCCTGGACTTGTTGACCCTGAGACCCAGTACAAATAGGTGCAAGAAATCAATGAGTAAATAAAAGAAAACACAAATGCAAACTTGTCCTGTTTTTAGTAATTCTATTTATTTTTTGCTTTCACTTTTTTTTTGCAGTAGTAGATAATAGTCCACATGTGTTTTCCTGATCCGTTCCTCATTAACACACATTGGGTCTAATTTGCTTGAGCTAGATGTATCTGCCACCAACACTCTTCCGGGATGCAACGCTAACCAAGGTTTTCCCCGATTTGCTTCCCTGCTGTGTCTTGTTTGTGATTCATTTGGACCATCGTGGCTGTTTTCAACACTTTACATCTCTTTCTGATTTGCTTCTTGTTACCAGCTCTGATGTCACTCCAGCTGAGGATCTTCCAGAAAGCCACGATTGTCCCAGAGGCAGCCCATGGCACAGCAGCAACAACTGGGGAAAGCTGCCAGTTATCAAACCCTCCTTGTGGAACCAGTGCACACACTGTCAGCACAGACCCACTTGGAAATGAATTGAAGAGAGAAAAAAAATGCTTGGCTTCAGCTGAAAGCTCAGGCTGACATTACCCTCATGGCACTGTGACATGTTGGATTTTCTCACTGTGTTCATTACAAGACATCCAGAATAATTAACCCTCCTATTTGTTTCATTCCTTGTTAACTAATTTTGTTTTTGCTGTCATAAACGACAACCACTTTATATCTGATTATAATTACATAGTATGTATGCATATAAATATTTAATATTACCATAGATCATTTTGCCAACTTGGTTTCTTATAAACCTATGGGATATTTAGGAAATGTACCACTCTACCACTGAGCCACCGTGCCACCCAAGCGGCAACATATGCTGCTAAAATTTACTTCATACCTAACTGCAAGTGACTGAAGTAAGTCATTCATTCCTATATTTAAAAAAATGAAAGTAAGTCAAAATTTTCCATGTTAACAATCAACGTTCTGCATGGAAATGACTGCAAGAGTTATCTCGCGACCTTGAGTTATTTTTTTTTCATGAACCCTATGTTCTGTAGATCTGAGCTTATAAAACACATTTTGAGTCAAATAAAGTCACAACATTTAAACCCTAATCTTTCATATGATAAGTGAATGCATTTTCCATTAGAACACACAGGCACGTATTGCCAATTTTGTCCTCCCGTTTTTATTGCCATATGATTTACCCATATTGTTAGCTGAGTTTATTAATAAAAAAAATAAATCAAACTGCCTGCATTTTTCTAACATTCTCACAGCATTATTTGAGTTGACCTCACATTTCCATAACAACCATTATACCCCCATCAACTTAATTGTGCTGTATAATGCAGTTCCCACTGCATTTAAATTCAGTTATATTTCTGTAATACTGTTGGAGCTCATTTGCATTCAGCAAGTCCAAGCTTAACCTGCAATGCAGCTTATATTTTTACAGATAAATATTCATTTTGACTTATAAAAGAACTGACTGCCAGGGATAACTATTCATTCAAGAAGGAAAAGCTATGACTGCTCTAAATGATACATTTATTAACCTTTAGGATTCCAGTACCTACAGCCTGAATGGTCTTCATGCCACAAACATAAATAATGCAAATTAAGGATATTTTTGATAAAGTCTATGAAAAGCCTCAAATTGTTTACTTTTTCATTGGAGCCAAGAATTCTGAGTGCATGGGTGTCTGAGAAGTGGCTTCTTCAAGCTGACCTGCTGTACACAACCAATATGAGTATCTGCTTTCATCAATCCAAGGAAAAAAAGTAAAGGAGGTCAGTAGCCATTTTTGTGAACATAAAATGTAATTATTATTTTCTGTTATTACTCAAACAGATTTGTTTAGTTTTGTTTTATTGAGCTCAAGTCTTTATAATCAAGTTGAAGCAAGCTGCAGCCTAATTTTCCACTAGTGTTAATTTTGCTGTAGTGATTAAAAATCCACTTTACTTTAACCTCATGCAGCCCCGTTTTCACAAATAAACCTTGGAGGTCACTAAAATATTGTCAAAGTAATGCTTGAATCAGCACCTTCCGTTTGCTAAATTACAACAATATTTCGGGGATGATGACATTTCCAAATAATAAAAAAGCTGTAAAAGAAAATAATATTTTTCCATTTTAAAGCTTTTGTGAACAGGTTGAAACTTGAGACTGTGATGCAGTTTTCACTTTCTATGAGAATCCACACTTGGGTGCTGCTGGTTCAGCATTAGTCACATTGTTTGTGTGGGCTGCTGGTGGCGCAGATTCAGATAGAGATGGGTGGAAAGAAAAAAAAAACATCAGTAAAAAAGAATAAATTCATAATTTAGATGACACAATGATAAACAAACTCCCTTGCTTCTGTATATGTTTCACTCTATGCTGATGTTAAACACCCTGAACAAACTGTCTTACTATTTTTAATCTTCCCATCCTGACAGATGTCAAAACGATGGAGAGTCTTCAGGTTTTAACCTGCAGCTAAAACAACAGGTGCGGACGGTCAAAGCTGAACAGTTTATGGGGTTGGAGTCCTTGACGGTGACCGCTCTTGAAAGTCTGACACTGACTAATCTAAGAGATAATGGGAAAACATGGGGACAATGCTGAGGAGTAAAAATCTGTGTACACAAACAAACACACTAATGACTCATCCACATCTTCCATGAGGTTGAACTCACTGACTTCCTTGATTGTTGCACATTTTTAAATCTCTTTTTGATCTCATCTCTTGCCTACTTACTTTTGCAAAACTAAAGAACCAAAAATGGACCCTGAAGTTCAAGTCAGATATATTTCATTGTTTATTAGGATGCAAACTTATTGCTTTGTCTTTTATTGTTTTTTAATGTATTTTTAAACAAATGCACAATCTATGTTTAGGTATGGTCGAGTTGTGTTAGATATAAACATTCATACATTTTAATTTTTTTATTTGTTCTCAGTACTCATTCTCTTTTTTTGAGCTGCAAACATAATGATGTGTAAATGCTAAAAGCCTTAAATCTGTTAGAAAAAGGAAAGATTACAAGACATCGGTGATAATATTTCAGTGTTTAGGAGACAGGTTGCTAAACAGATTTATGGTTTAAAAATTAGGAGCAAACACACTAAATGGAATTGGCTTCTCTGCATTAATACTTAAAAAAATAATATGATGCTTGTATGTGCTCTGAGAGCTCAATCTTTCCAAAGTGTGGCATGCTGTTGTATTTTCCTTAAACACACACACTCCCAGCCCTGCAGCAGCATCTGTTTGAGTGCTGAGCAGAGCAGGTTTGCCTCAAGTCCATAGATCAATAGCTTTCTGAGCTGGACACCTCTCTCTTTTAATCTATTACCGACACCACTGACTGACATCAAACACTTTAAACTAATGTCTATTGATAACCCAACACCGAAAGGCACTGTAAAGGCAGAAATCCCGTACATGAGAAGGTAATAAAATAGGAGAGTCAGGGTAGGGAATGATAAAGAAAAAAAAAGGCTAGAGAAAAATGGGTGCAATTCAAAATTTCTAAAGAATTAAGTAAAGTGTATTGACTAAATTATGACATCATGAAAGATGGAGCAAAAAAGGTACAAACATATTTCAAGAAAAAAGGATAAAAAGAAACACAAAATCACTTTTTTTTTAAAATGAAACAGCTACTGGACATGACAAGCATTTGCTAATAAATTGCAAGCCTAATGTCTTTTTAGACGTTTCGCTTTTGTGGGGTCTGAACTCCTGCAGCTTGATGATTTGAGACAGCTTTAAATGTCCACTCTTGGCTTGAATACTTGACTACGTGCTCATCAATTTCTGTGGCCTCATTACTTTCCTCCCACTCCTTCCTTTCTGTGTCTTTAGTATTTTATCTTCATTGGACTGCTTGGCATCTGGAATGAGGCAGGTTTTCACACACAAAAACGTAGCAAAGGTGTAAAGGGGTATGTTTGCTGAAGACAAAGCAAATGATTTTGAGTTATTATTTTCTGTAAGTGAATGTGTGGAAGTGGGGCCTGGAGAAAAGTCTTCTAGGTACATCAGGAATATGATAATCCACACAGAGAACTTAGATCCAAAATCTTTTGCTGTGAGCCCCCAAAAAAACCAGACCTTTCCAATTTGTGATAAAAGTATAAAGAATTCCTCTGAAGACCATCTATTTGTTTTTCAAAGCCTTGGACAGTAGTACTGTAGCCTGGCAGTAACCAGAAAGTAAATTATAATTTGTTATTTGAAATTAAATACCTGTCTCAAATTAATTTTTACACCCTCAAAATTGTAAACCAAGAAACCTAATCAACTGGCATACACATTTATTGCATTCAGACACATTACACATGTAAATTTCATAGGGAATGTCTTCATGAGCTTGTGCAAATTGTCTGTCGAACAAAGTCAATGACGAGATAAAAAGCTACCATTTTATTTACTTCTAAAAGCATCCTGGACAGTTAATACTAAATTTCCAAAACTCTGAACTTTTCATAAAAGAAGGTGTAATGAGCAATAAATGAACAGTTCCTTCACATCAAGTAGGCAGTGAAAATAATGAATAGCTTCTAAAATGAGACGGCCCTGTGTGGATTGCTGGTTCCCTCCCATCAACACACACAGTTGTCTGAAAGCGACTCTTTAATCGGTCCTGAGCCACTGTGAGGAGGAGGGCCAACATGACACTTTGGCTAATGATGATCTGTCCGCTTGAGTAGAAATGGACAAGAAAGCTAATGAGGAACATGGAACCTGTCTGAAGTTGGACATGAAGGGAGAATTAAAGCACTAAAGTTTCATCAAAATGAGTCAATGTTTCATTGAAACTATTTAAGTTTATTTGCTTCAAGACATGAATTTAGAAACCAAATCTGTTTTTTGTTTTATTTAGTTTCTTTAATTCAGTGGTATACATATAAATATATGTTTCAGTGTAAACAAAATAAAGAAAATATATAGTAAATTAAAACTAGAAAATATATGTTTGCCTCTTTTTGCCCAACTTCAGGCAAACAAATTCTAAACTAGAAAGTCTTAACAAAATTTCTTAAAATTACCTAAAACCTTTATAAAGAAACAAGCAACCAGCATGTAGAAAAGAACCAATTAACTAAAGTTTCACTGCTGTAAAATGAAATAAGAACAGATTCTTCTTGCTCTTTTTTTTAAACAGAGACCAACAGTAAGTGTGTGTTTGTGTGTGTTCCATTTTGTGGCAAGTAACTTCCTTGTTCTGACACTTATTCTTAGACATTTGGCTGCTGGAAGTTAAGAGAAGCTGGGGGGACCGTGGACTCACAAACAAAACAAATGCACTGACAAACAAAAAGTACACACACACAATCATTGCTGCTTGTCACATTGTTCTTTAGTTCCAACAGCGCTGCCTTAGTCAGCCTCAGTTTCTGTAACCTAAGGTCACTACTGACACACACATGTACACACACACACACACACACACACACACACACACACACACACACACACACACACACACACACACACACACA
>JAVKLF010000073.1:6720378-6736977 GCA_034783495.1 Millerichthys robustus | reverse complement strand
ATTCATTTCAAACCCAACGACAAAACTCCAAAGTCAGTGCACATTAGTGGGCTTGGTGCAAATCTTAATTACAGTTGTCTTGACAGATTACCCCCCCCCCACACACACACACACACACACACACACACACACACATCACTTTAATTGGGCAGACTGACTAAAATTATAAGTTAACTTCTGTCATCTTCAGTAAAATGTTACCCATTAGATGACACTATAAGATTCATCCAATAGATTCACTACTAAAGAGGAGCTCTGACACAGAGCTGGTAAAATGGCAGGTGAAATAAAATGGATTTAATGCACATTGTAAAAAAACCCTGGAAGGTCAAATGTGCTACAAATGGAACTAATAAATAAAGGTGATGGGTCGTTTAATCTGAAGAGAACTGTAGACAAATAAGGCAACAACTGAGCAGGTTCACAGCTTTTTTTATTCAGTTTTGTTGGTTCAACTATTCCTCTCAACAACAAACAAAACACCCGGTGCCACCAGGTGAAATCAACTATAGCTAACATTTGACATGCTTTTTGTTTCTCTCTGACAGCCAGCGTCAGTGGAAATGTTGCCCCCATGTAAAAATAAAGGTGTTTACAGAAAATGTGAGCTAATTCTGCCTCTTAGCAACTTTTTTTCTGTGATAAGCACTATCTATGAAAAACATCAAGTTCTTGTGGTTTTAGTCTTGCTGTGGAAAAAAAGAGCTGGAGTTTGTTTCATGGCAGATGTTCATACTGATTTAAATGGCCTATGGCACCAAAAATTGTTTATAGGCTGTGATGAAAATTATAACGTTATTAGAAGTTGCCTTTAATTATTTATTCACAGACTTTTATTGTATCATATCTTCAAAATGTGTCCTATTAGAAGACAACAAATTATTAGATAAATGAAAAAAAAAGCTTTTTTGCCCAGGTTTTCTGCTATTTTTTCATTTACACTTTACTTTTGGCAGAATTTATATTGACCTTTTATATTGGTTCTGATTTAGGCTTTTTGTTCAATTTAAAAGTATTGACCATCTACAATTGTAACACTCATGTAATATTAGCACTATAGCCTCTGTAGTTGAAGTTTCTTAGATTGTGAGATTTTTTTTTTTTTGTGCAACAGTACGGATTTCTTAACAAGTGAAACTCTATTAACAAAAAATCACTTGATTTTTAGTTTTGATTTGGAAAATGCGTGCAGAATAAATGTCAGGACAGGAATGTGAAGCCATAGCTGAAGAAAATGAACCTTGGGTTAGAGGACTAAAGAATTGTATGTAATGGAAAATGATTTGACGTATTTGCTCTTAATGACTCTGGTTTAGATGTTGTTGTTTTGTTTGTTGTGCCTTCATGTTGCCTGCATATCATGTCACTGTATAATGGAAAACAAAGACAGAGGCATCAGACAATATGCTTGAGGTTTGAATAATTTGAGAGGTGAGGGTTCATTCGGTTACCCTTTTTCTTACACTCACTCTTAATGACGTACTCCTTGAACATTCCTCTCATTTGCTTTTCCTCGCTTTCTTTCCAATGGCTTCTTTTATTTCATTTTCCATACTTCTATGTAATCCTTTCACTGGCTATTTTAAATAACGTATAATTGTGTCATCTCATTGTGTGGAAAAAAAAACCATTTCTGGCAGATTTCCCAAGAGAACAGGCCTTTCTTGGTGTTCTGCAACACGTTGTTAATTTTCAGTGGTTATGGTCAGCACCATCTTATCTTTAGATTATTCGCTGCATCACTTCGACTCACGGAAAGGGAAACATTCATGCATGACTGTTTCCCATGAACAAGAATAATTTATGCAGAAAGTGTGTTCATGTTGTATGAATTCCAGTCTTGTCTCTTCTGTTGGCTGTAGGTTGCGTTTTCCTTCGGGTGCTGCTTTCAAAAACATCTGAAAAAAAAAAATGAGTACTGGGACAGAAGGAACTCCACCACACGGTTTTAGTTACCTCGGCTTTGTTCAGTGATTTGTTAGTGCCTCTGGGGATCATTCATTGGTCAAGTTACAGGGTGTGATTAGATTTTCTTTTCTTTTTTTAAAATTCAGGATGGACTTGTCCTCTGTCTTGGAACAAGACCAAGCTGAAAATCAAATGTGAGACGGTTTGAAACCCAGCATTTTAATGACAAAGTTCAGAGAAGCTGCCACTCTTCATCGACAGCACATCTTTTGTGTCATACAAATACACACCTTTTAATTTTCTGTGGATTTCACAGCATCACATTTTCAGTCAATCATTTCAGTAGGATGGATTTTTTGGATTATACACCATCTGTGCACAGAAAACGCTGATTATCTGAAGTCAATTAGAGTCTATTTTTTACTTAATCAAAAAGTGAAAGATTGTGTTTAAATTGTATCAGGTATTTTTTTCTGCTATTTTTAAGCAGGAAAGAGGTGATAACCAACAAAAGTCTGACCGATATTTCAGCTTAGTGAGATATTGTACAGTGTGTTTAACCTGTTTACTGTTTGGTGGTTTGACACTTCAGCCTTCAAATGTTTAATTCTTCGATCCAGGAGTTTATTTGTTTTATAGTGTCTGTTTTAAAACCTTATCCAAAAGTCATTTAAATGATAAAAGAAGGAAATATTGAGTGAAGGACAGGAAGGAGTAGTTTTGTTTTTTTTACTGTTACTAAAAGTTTCAATCGCTGTCCTTCTTGGGAATTAACATAAATGCGTCAAAGGGAAGTATCTTCAATATCAACAAGACATGATGCTTAATCCAACTATTGAAAAGCCAGTATTACAGCTATTTTTCTCTATTAAATTTTATTTTTGTTGTCTGCTGCTGTGACAGAAATTACTCGAATAAAACAAAGTTTGACCCCAACTGGTATCACAATTCATTGTGGAGTTTTTTTTTCTTCTAAGTGAAAATGTGAGCCTGTGGTGAAGCAGTGTTGGAGGAAATAAAAGGATTTACCACTGACAGCGTCTCTAACAGGAAGGCTTACTTTTTCTACACATGTTGCCCATGAAAGACATAATACTTTTTATTCATTGTGCTTCCATGTCTTTTTAATATTGCAAAAATAACTAAATTATTTGTTTTTCATGAAGTTAGCAACTGCTACTGATTACCTACTTTCATTTTAGATGTTGTGCAGAACCTTTTTTTGATAAATACCTGTGATGTCCTAACATGAAAAATATACACAGGAATAGATGCGAAATTGAAACACCTAAATGTTCCCTTCGCTGAATACAATCCAGACCTGTTAATTGTAATGCTGTGGTAATCACACAGCCAGTCATAATCTTTAAACAGAATCTGTAGGCTTAACTGATGACAGTGCTGACTTTATACACACTCATTAGCTCCACTGGATTTGTGAAGCTACAGAAAACACTGTTTTGCACTGAGAATGTTGGTGTGACGTGTGCAGCCAAAAGCCTGGTTGGAAAAAGTATCATTCCCAAGAGAAAATAACCAAATCCCAAAACACAATGAATAATTTATCATTTGAAAATACCACATAAAACCTTATTTGACCACACAAGATGGTAGGCCCTGGAAAGCAAGCCTTCTGACTGGGAGGAACGTATTTGGTTGGATTAAAGCTGAATTAAGTAAATGTTTAATTTTGTTGAGTTGATTTCTTGATGTCTTGATGCTATTGCATTCGAAAACCATTCATTTGCTACATGACTGGATGGCCAATTTATTCTACACTTAGTTTATTCAACCTGAGTATTTCAAATATTTTATTCCTCAAACCTGCTAGTGGGACTAGGAAAATGCAACATGACTGAAAACGTAACCTGGTTCAAGATTTACAACGACAAATGAGTTTTGTGGTTGGAAAGTACCGCTGTAACTATTGATGCTTAGTAAATTGTGCCGTGTCTGCACATAAGGGTGAAAAGTTAATTATTGGTAAATAGATGTTGGCCGGCAGGAAGGTAAAGGAAGCTTGTTTAATGGGTATTTATTTATTTTTTGAGGGTCTTGGTTCTTCTTTAATCAGAATTGGAAGGATTGTAGCTTGTGTGGCAGTGCTTTTCTCAAAATCCACAAAGTAGTCATGTTTCTTGTTTTGTGACTTTTGATATGTATGAAGGTGGCTGGAAAAATAATTTGGCTCACTGTCTGCAGTCTTGCAGGCTACAATCTGTGCTGCAAATGTGCCAAAACATGTTTTCTAAAAATACAAAAAAATCAATCTAAATCACTTGCATTTCTAGTTCTTAAGATAATGATTAATCTGTTACTGGAGTCTAATTCATACTGTATATTTAAGAAATGCATAGGGCTTATTATAGTCCATAACGTTTCGGTCAGTAGTAAAGTTTAGTTTTAGAGTTGGACTGATTTGTGACATTTAAAGATTTTCTTGTATGCACATTACTTACTCAAACTGATTTTTTGAAGATTATTTTAAAGTAGCCATAGAAGAAATTAGACAAATCTAATTAAAATTAAACAGAATAAGGAAGATAACAAAACAAATGAATAAACATAACTTAAAATAGTTCTCTTGTTAGTAGGAATTGTTCACATTGATGCTTTCAGTGATACTTTCTTCCTGTTTCATACATAGTGCAGTCCTGCTAGTATTTTTAAGAAATTAGATTTCTTTTTTCTATTATTTATGCTTGATTAGCACTTTGTGTGACTGAAGTGCAAATAGAAACTTGCTTCTACTTTCTTCATGTGGAGAAAATGAATCAATTCTATAAAGTCACTTTTTTGAGTCGTTTTTAAAAAAAGTTTGAAGTCATATACTGAACTATTGACTAGTTCTATAGGCTTACATTTCATGCAAGTGCAAATTCCTGCTCAACTTCCTTCTTTTTCTTTTTTTTTGTGCTTTGCAAGTTTAAGCAGTGACTTTGATGTCCCGTGAGACTCTGTGCAGCTTTTGGTTTTTATCTTGAGGTCCTCTGGAGTCCTCACTAAATCTACTTTCTTATGTATTACCATTGCGTTTCATCAGCAATATAGTGATATCAAGTGCAATCTTATCTCAATGATGAAATGATGCATTTTGTTGTATTTTTTTTTATTCTTTTTTGCCCAGTGATTTGATTAGAAAGAAAACTGCAAACAGATTAAAATTGATCAACCTGATTGCTGTTTGGATGATTGGAAATAGGAACACGCAAAGAATTCTGATTGCATTTATTGCATTTACCTGTCCACACTCATGGTTACTGCTCAGTTTTATACAAATGGATTATATTCCCTGTGTAGAACGACCCAACAATGGGCAATTAGCTCATGTATAACTTGTGTGTTGGGAAATGGGGACATGTTTCCCTCAGTACAAATAATTCATAGCTAATTTTGATGTTCATTGTTTCTATTTTACCTCAGCGTGTTTGAAGCACTTGCAGGGAAAATCAAAATCTTGCTGAATTTCAACTAAGCAAACTGGTCTATGAAGGATTCTATTAAAACTCTGTGATTAAGGCTACATAATTTGTTTTTTTATACCGAGATTAAGCATACCAGTGCTTTCAAACTAAGATTATGTATTGAAATAGCTGTTATGGTCAAAGCTGTTTTGGTTAAACGTTGAAAATAATGTTAAGCAACAAACTCACTTGCAACTAATTGCCACCATGTTGAACAGGATTTGATACACAGCAAGCTGAATTTTCTCTTCTTTCTTTTTTTACAGATTGAAAATCTTCCATCGTGATCTCACAGTCCTGGTCGTGTTTTCAGCATGGGCTGCTGGGGTTGCACCAACATTCTGTCGCCTGCTCTGAGGCTAGCAGTCATTACTGTGATTCTCTTCCTCAAGCTCCATCCCACCCTGGCTGGTGCCCCTCCTGAGCCAAACTTGGGCAGCTCAGTTTTGGCGGTGTCCACAAATAAAACTGAATGCAGCAAAGCTGAACAGTGTGAAAAGGGCGTCCTGCTACCTGTTTGGGAGCCCCGGAACCCATCATTTGGTGACAAGGTGGCTCGGGCAACGGTTTATTTTGTGGCTTTGGTTTACATGTTCCTTGGCGTGTCAATCATCGCAGACCGTTTCATGGCATCAATAGAGGTTATCACATCGCAGGAAAAAGAGATCACCATCAAGAAACCCAATGGAGAAACCACTACGACTACAGTTCGAATCTGGAATGAGACGGTGTCCAACCTCACCCTCATGGCTTTGGGCTCCTCGGCTCCTGAAATCCTTCTGTCTGTCATAGAAATTATAGGTCATGGCTTTCACGCTGGCACACTCGGCCCCTCTACCATTGTGGGATCTGCAGCGTTCAACATGTTTGTCATCATCGGGCTTTGCGTCTATGTCGTCCCTGACGGCGAGACAAGGAAGGTCAAGCACCTCCGTGTCTTTTTTGTCACCGCCGCCTGGAGTATCTTCGCTTACATTTGGCTCTACTTGATCCTGTCCGTGATCTCTCCTGGTGTTGTGCAGTTGTGGGAGGGCCTGCTCACTTTCCTCTTCTTTCCTATTTGCGTGGTGTTTGCCTGGGTGGCTGACCGTCGCCTGCTGTTTTACAAGTATGTGTACAAGCGTTACCGCACTGGCAAGCAGCCTCGGATGATCATTGAGACAGAGGGCGATCGTCCACTTCCTTCAAAGGTAAAGTCATGGAAATACATATAATTGCTTTCAATATCATCATTACAGTTACCACTCTTAATGCTCACAGAAACAAAATAACTAACAAAAATAAAAGAGAGTGGAACAAAAAGTTGAGCTGATAAATTGAGTTTATTACAACAGATTCATTGTTTTATACATTAGCCTAACTTACCATAGAGATAACTGTTTATACAAATGTAAAGCTGAACCAGGTCACACCGTTCTCTTCTTTACATAGTTGTGTAAAGTGCTAAACACTGCCAGCCATTGGATCTAATGTTTGCATAATCGTCAGGTTTTATAAAAGTGTATCATTATTTATTTATTGATTGATTTTTGGTACATATCTTTAAATGAACTGGATCATTGGCAGTTTATCGCAGTGCATATCGAATCATGAAATTCTAATTCCTGTTTTACATTCTTACTCTTGATGAAAGCCTATTTTGGTAGTAAAATCATGTTATACTAATTTCAAATATGGTGTGGAAGATATTTTTGGTCAGCTGAAATAAGTTCATGTGCTGCATTTATAACAAATATTGCATTGAATCAAATGAACGTGCAGTAATAAACATATTACTGCAAATACAAATAGCCTTTAAAGTAATCTTACCTTTTTAATTTCCTGTTTAACTGCTATCAGATTCTGTGTGGGGTGACGTACTGCCTGGATGGATCTAATTACATTTTCATTGTTGTTGTGGAGAGTATATTTACATTTGCTACTCACAGAAATAAACCCCTCTCTGTGTCAACGTTCTAAATTTGGAAACAGCTTCTGTTTTAATTATGCGTGTTTCTTTGAGATTAATAAAAAAAAGTTTGTTTTTTTTTTTCTTTTGTTTTATGTCGAGAGCGTTTTCACATCAGCTTGTGGTGTACAAATCTGCTGAAATCATTCCAACAGTATTCCAGAGGGAAGAGCATAATCACTGCCATTTTGCTTTAAGAGCTAAAAGACATTTTACCGATTAAAATCATTCTCAAAGGAAAACATAAATGCACAGCCTGGACAGCCTCTTTAATCTGATAGCTGCAAAAAGAAAGTAATGACAGAACGAATGACCGCACTGTTTACTAAAGGGAAAAATACTACATTTGACAAAATTTTTCTAAAGCATATGCTACAGATAAAATGGATTTCATAAATGAATGCAGTTGGGTACTATTTTTTTATGCACATAAGTAACTTCACTGAAAGGCAAGACCATGATAAAACCGAGAATACACTTTTACTGATAGAGATTTCAAGCATGTTGAACTGATGGTGTTGTTTTAAAGTCCTGTATTAGTGATAGCTATTTTAAAAAAATAATTAATTATTTTATTTAATTACATTTTTAAGGTGGACATTGAGATGGATGGGAAGATGCTGAACTCTCATGGTGTTGACTTTCTGGATGGTCCTCTTGGCTTGGATCTGGATGAGAAGGATCTGGATGAGGAGGAGACTCGCCGAGATATGGCTAAGATCCTGAAGGAGCTCAAACAGAAGCACCCTGACAAGGAGGTTGGTAACAAGTTTAAAATGATGCATGGTTACAGCTGGCCTCTGGCATGTGTCTTCATTTTCGTATAAAATAAAATGACAAAATAGTCTGGAACAAATTATGTACTTTCTACTTGCTTTTTCTGTTACAATGATTATAGACCCATTGCAGGTGAAGTCAAAAACTTGCGTTGTGCTGTCCTGATTTCCCACTGTTTAAATTTGTATAGATTTCTAAAAGCAAACACTGAGCTGGCAGGGAGCTAATTGGCACAGAGACATACGTACTACTACATCTACAGTACTGGCTAAAACCGTGGGAGCCTTCAGGTCATATGGGTTTTTGGCCTCATCTTACTACTGCAATATTTTTATTTGTTTATTTCAATAATTTATACTTACTTACTTATGTTACCTTGAAAAATAAGCCTGACCCAATTTAGTCATTTCTGTCTCCCGCCTCAAATGTGAAGAAACAAGTTCAGATTCTATTGTGCGTGAAGTCCTGAGTAGTTTGAATATGCAAATGTAACTCAACTGTTACCTGAACAGAAAGCAGTTTGCTGACTGTACCTTCTAAGAATTTATTTGAGATTAAATATGGCTGTATTGCCTATACTACTTAATGTCTTATACAGTAGTTGCAAAACAATACTGTCTGTATGCAGTACATTTTTTTTTTCCATTTCCACTCCGCATTTTGTCTGGCTCTTAGTTAATGCATACCTTTGTTAGTATTTTTTTCTGCTAGCCAATCTACTATGCAAGCACAAAAATCCAAACAAAACCATGCAATAATTCTATAATGACAAATTTAGCTACTGCCTCACCAGTGTTTTATATATGAGGAGAAATGGGTTTAAAAGAGAAGACTGTTCAAGGTAAGATTACCTAAATGTTACTAAACAAGTGAAGCATGATCATTATAATTCAGCATTTTATGCAGGAAACCTACCTGTAAAATAAACAATAATTGACACTAAGATGTGCAACACTGTCACAAGCAGTAATGTAAAACACTGGCTTCACTACAGCCATGTTTATTTAATCGTGCATGCTGACAACTCTGATTAGCTCGTCTGTTAAACTGTCTGCAGTACATTAAGTGATGACTGCTGATTAACTCAAAAGCCTGATTAAATATAACTAACAGAAATTTGCAAATAAGGACAATTATTTGAGGAATTCTACTGCTACAGTATAAAATGATGTTAAAACTGATTACAGCTATGCAGATTTCTCCGTTTCTGTTAAAGCCACTTAATTCTGACCTATAAACAAGGCACAAAAGACTCCCGAACTCAAGAAACGAGCAACTTTTTTATATCTACATATACATAACAATTTTTGGAGCTGTCAACAACAAAAACAACTCTTGAAAACATTTTGCAATTAATATTTTTGTTATCTGCATATCAAAAAAATATTTTGGTGGATTTTGGGCAAAGCAGTTTTGTAAAATGGCTACCTTTGCCAGTAAATTTGCTTGGGGACAGTTTGAAGATTCATCTTTTTCTTGTTTTGCTTTCTTTTGTTTTTCTTTCACCAGGTGGAACAACTCATTGAGCTTGCCAACTACCAAGTCCTGAGCCAGCAGCAGAAAAGTCGAGCTTTCTATCGTTGCCAAGCCACCCGGCTGATGACAGGCGCTGGCAATATTCTGAAAAAACATGCTGCCGATCAGGCTAGGAAGGCCGTCAGCATGCACGAGGTTCGCTCTGATGCTGGTGATAATGATCCCATCTCTAAGATCTATTTTGAGCCTGGTTCATACCAGTGCCTTGAGAATTGTGGTACCGTAGCTGTGAATGTGGCGCGGCGAGGCGGCGACCTGGGCAAAACCGTTTCCGTGGAGTACCGGACGGAAGATGGCACGGCCAATGCTGGCTCCGACTATGAGTTCACCGAGGGCGTGGTGGTGTTTAAGCCCGGCGAGACAATGAAGGAGATCCGTGTGGGCATCATTGACGATGACATATTTGAGGAGGATGAAAACTTCCTTATTCACCTTTCGAATGTCAAGGTGTTGACGTCAGAAGGGGAGGAGCCAGAGGAAGGTGATTCAGCTAACCACGTGGACTCAGTGGCATGTCTCGGCATACCCGCCACAGCAACCGTTACCATATTTGACGATGACCACGCTGGTATCTTTACGTTTGAGGAGCCTGTTTGCCATGTTAGTGAGAGCATTGGTACAATGGAGGTGAAGGTGCTGAGAACATCCGGGGCACGAGGTGTGGTCATGCTGCCGTACAAAACGGTTGAAGGCACAGCCCGTGGTGGTGGAGAAGACTTTGAAGACACTCATGGCGTCCTGGAATTTCAAAATGATGAAATCTTGTGAGTAGCTTTGATCATTTTCTTTTTAAACACTAATCAATAGAACACTATAGAGAAGTATTTGTAATGTACACCCTTTACTGTATTTTTTAAACATATTTTACTGGGTAACGGTTCAAATTTTGATTATGTGAGAGGTGCAGGTGTTGGTGTGATGCGGTCACAATGGGCAAAGTGGCGGACTGCTCAGATGGGCATTCAACAAAATCAACACCCCCACAACAGTCTTTGCTTCCCTTTCTCTTATTTCCTTTTGACTCATATGTTTGTTCATCTGCTTATTATTTTTATTTTTATTCTGTCATGCTGCTGATTTAATCTTACTATGGACTTTTAATTGACTTCTGCACTTTTTCCCGTACATGTAGCAAAATCTGTTTAGCTTTTGGGTTCTGGTCACACGTGCGTTGGAAAATGACGTTACAGCTGGTGGCTTGAATTTTAAATCGACTGAATGTCATTATAGAAAATGATGACAAACATTAGTTGAACATCCTATGGACGAAAAAATGGGAACAGCTTGTTGCTGGAAATGGTTCAAGAATTTAAACCCCAGGGTATCAGGGAAATGCTAAGAAAGTGTATGTCTTACTCAAAGCTAATTTAGATTCGCAAAAGCCTTTAAAAAAATCTAGTTGCCCTTTTTGGTGCTTTTATACTGCGTGAGAACATCCCTAAGCAACTAACCTGAATCCACTAGAAGCTTTTTGTTGTATTTTGTAGGTGAAAAGGGCTTTGACATTAATTTAAGAATCCCTGCCGTGAAATGATGAATCCTCTGTTCAAAGCTTTGCCTAACTGACTGTTTGTTTGATGTTGACTCATGGTGGGCATAGTGGTTTCTGTTTGACCACATTTTGGAGGCCTTTTACCTCAGTGGTAACATTGCTTAAAGCCAACAGCTGTACTCCTCATTCCTGTCCCCTCTGTGGAAGGAATTTGTTTTAGATATCAACTTAATGTCTATGTACAGTGCTGGTATGGTATGACAAAGTTACTTGAATTTTAATTTATTTGTCCCCAAACTGTTAATGTGGCATATTGACTTAACTAACAGTGCAAACTTATTTGATGGTTTTTGTATACAAGTGTTTTAATGCAGTAAAATGATATAAAACATATTAAATAAGCTTGTAAAATATTCCTTATTGAAGCTAGTGCTTTGTAGGCGTAGTGTATTATGAGAGGTAACTCATTGTGTTGAGTTGCATTTAGGATGATTATCGTACAGTATATAGATTAGTTGTATTATTAGTCATTAGTTGAATATGGTTGGTGAAATATGGGTTGTGTGATGTTACTTGGCTAGTTTTTAAATTTTTATTTACACTGCAGTACTACTTTGATGTTGTTTGCAGCAGTGTCTTTGTGGAAGCTTGTAGGTCTTGACTAGTAAATTTGCTAATACAATAAATTTCACAGCTTTCAGGTTGTCTTCTTTTTATTTAGCTACTGTATGTATTTAAAAGGAAGCATTTACATCTGCAGTAGTACAATACTTTAGAAGGTAAAAAATAACAGCAGTCTAGAAACCTGGAAACATTGTATGAGTCACCCTCTAAAAACAATGATTAAGGCTTTGGAACTTACATTAAAGCAACAAGATACTGACATGTTTTTGTGTAGAATGAGTGTGTTTCTAAACAGCTAAAAAATAGAAATTTAATGGCACTGGTACTGTGTTTTAGTTTTGCTTTTCCTTTTATGTAAACCAGTTGAAATATTACAGCAATTAAACTTTTAAGAGCATTTTGCATTTGTACATGTATAACAAAATGTTTTTGATTTATTGCAAAATTGATGTTTTGCATAACTTGTATAAATGAAGTGCCCATAAATTGAAGCATCATTCAATTTCCTCCCTTAAAGTCAAGCTTCCCACTTTTGTGGTAGGCAGCTTCTTGCCCTGTCTTTGAATTTTGGTCATACTCCAACTTTGCCTTTGACGGCCTGAGGCTACATCACAAGTGCCAAGTTATTTTGAGCATAACTTGGCAGTTAGAAAAACAGTGTCTTACTTCATAAAATCCTGTATTTGTGGTTTTTAAATAGACTGACAAGTTAAACAAGCAGTCTTTTTATAAATGGACAATGTTCATATGAATTTAAAAATAAAATCCCTAAAACACACAACTTCATTGTAGAGCTGCATATCAAATTTCCAATCTGTGAAGATTACTGGAGTGTGAAGTCCCAGTCTGCTTGTGTGTTTTTGTGTGTGCAGGAGGGAATCTTAATTGGATTTTCAGCTGTACCATGTTTCTCCACTGGCTGCCTGATTGTGGAAATGATGTAATTGTTAGCCATTTATCACTTTAGAAGGTCAAAAAAATGACAAGCACATGTCCAACTGGATGCATATGTCATGTGAATTACCAGCCACTGAATATGTACCAATGCCCACCATATGTACATCTAGAATTTGAGTTAATGGAAATTTTGTAGCAAGTTTTACTGACAGCTAACAGATTATCTACTTGTATAGTGTATTTTTTTTTTTTTTGTAGAAAGAATTGCTAAATTTTCCTTATGTCTTCCCTTTTCTCTGACTGAAAACCACGATGCTAATATAATAACTTGGGGCATAAAATAAATTCAGCTGATGGCCCACTTTTTATTAAGTAGTCTGTTAATTCCATTCAGTCCACTACTGACAAAAATAGAGCTGCAAGGTGCTCCAAATAACTCTGCTCACCATATAACATGACTCTAGTTTATACCAGAGGATCAATTTAAACCAAGACGACTGAATGGTGTGTATGGGGGGCGGGTGGTCTGTTGCTGCTTTTAAGACAAATTAAATTGCACCAATTAACAGATATTTTTTAAAGTTCATGAAGTATATGCCTCTTTAGAGATGGGTAAGTTGGCATATCAAATGAGTAGGGCTCAGTGAATGAATGAATGTGCAGAAATTACATCTCCCGTTTTGTTGTCATGCAAGTCTGGATTTTAGTCTTTCCTGTTTTAATCTCATGTTTTCCACTTGGTGTGTTTTTATAAGGCCTATTGCTTTTTCTGTCTTTGATGTTTAGTTTGATCTATTTATGTATTTCCCTTTTAAATCCTTCACATATTGTTTTTACTTTGATGAAACTGTATTTGCAGCTGACTAGCTGAAAAATAACACTAGCACTGTTGGATTGGTCATCGTGGCTTTTTGTGTTGTTTGACATTTTCTTTAACTGATAACAGTTATTTTGCAAAGTTAAAAGTTAAAACAGTGTACCCCCTCAGCCCTGGGTAATTTTCTATTTGATTTTGATTTTTCTGTTGGTTTTTTTTTTCAATTTCCTTTCTGTAACTCTAAAGAAAGCAAAGTCTTAACAAAATGTCTGCTTGAAGCGCAGCTCCTCAAACCCACACATGCTGTGCTTTAAGAGGTGTGAAGGTTGTGTTCTCATGTTACAGAGAACATTGTAATAACACCTCTCTTGGCAGGAGCCTCACACCTGTTCCACAGTATGTGTACGTTTTGTAGTTGACAGGAATCAAACTGTATCAGCAACTGTGCTTTCCTGCTTAAATTACTTATATTTAACTGAAACCAAAACATAAGTCATGCAGTCTTTATTGGTGTGTCCCAACTAGACACAAACTAAAAGAACAAAAAGATGATAGTCTGTTCTGCTTTATTTTTCAATGAAACAAGTCAGTAACTGTTGGCAACCTTGTTTCTTGAATAATTCCACGCTAATTTCACCACAAGTGGTATTATAAAGACATTCTAATTATCGGATCATAGCTATGTGATTGGGTTATTTCTTGAATGCAGGGGTACCACCAGGAGGGTCTATAAGCATCCCTAAAAAGGGGTGACCTCCCTACAGAGCCCCCACTTGGCCAGTTTATCCTCCCGAGTTCCAAGCTTTTGCTTTGTTTGCATTTTTAATTTCCCCTAACTATTTAGGATTAGTACAACCTCATAAGCATAAAAACATTGTTTCTGAGCAATTAGGAGTTAAAGATATAAATATATCATTATTATAATTACAAATAAAATCTAAAATTGAGTTTCCTTTTATCTTCCATTGGTAAACACAGTGAAATGAACCATCATCTTCATCATCATTCATCTCGGTATTCTGGAGCACTTTGCTCTGACAGTTCTTTAGATGAATAAAGTTGGATAAGTTAAGTTATTAAAAAGAAAAAAAAAGAACAAAATAATAGAAAAATACGTGCTACCAGTTGAAAAGAGAAAGGCCTGACAGATATGTTTCAGCCCATTTTACACAAGTCTGTTTACGTCTTGGGTAGGTTGCCATAATTTTCAAAAACGAGGGGGCGATCAGTCACCATTTGAAAATACCTCTTTGGAATCATAATGCAAGGCCAGAAGCAGCTGCTTTGTTTACTGTATAAAGCAGAAAATCATTGCCAGTTTATTGTTCAAACAAAGTTCATTAAGCGACTTCTTAAATGGATGCCTGGACAGTGCTGATACGTGCCTTTTCCTATGTGTACCATGACTTGTTTTTGATATATACAGCTTTGAAAAATAGCTTATTTAGTCTTTTTAGTACCTAAATAATAAAAAAGTAAATGAAGGACAGAAAAAAAGGGACAGAGAAGGAAGGGCAGGTCAGACGCCTGACAAATGAGCTTTAATCAACTGCTTCTACAAAAAGCCATTGCCTTGGCAATGACTTGGATGGAGAGAGTTGCTCAGAAAGGACAACCAGTGACGCAGGACAGAGTGGTAAAAGATGAGGAAAAATGTGGCCTGAAGAGATGGAAAAGAACAAAAGAATCGCCCTAGAGACCAGACGGGGAGCTTAATTTTCATTATTTATTCTTACGGCTGCCAGATGTGCCCTCTGATTGTGTTATTTGCTGATTTGGTTACATCAGTGAGAACAAGGGTGCTTTGCAATAATAAAATGAGGAATTTTATCACTGCTGAACAAGCACTTGATGCCCTTCATGAATCTGAGAATAATTTGCTTCAGGGTGCAGTGTGTGATGCATTTTCTTCCCACTTCTGAAGAAGAAACGGGTGGTTCTGGCAAGTGAAATTCAGCTTGAAAGTAACACATTCCAAGGAAAACTACACTGCCTTCAGACATGTTCATTGTATCTCTGGCCAAGATGGATGCTCTAAATTGTTAGTCATGGATTATGTAATCTGTCATTATTTCTTTTTCCCCCGTGTCCCATATTTGCTCTGTAGTTCAACTGTCCCGTCAAACAGTCCCACCCAATCCCAGTGAGATTTGTTTAGCTATACCAGTTTAGGAACTCAATGCTAGAACATGTATAGGCAGCTAATCAAACTGTAAAGTTTTCATGTTTAATACTTGTACTAATGCTGTCAAGTTTTCTGTTCAGCATCTCACGAGTGTCATGTGGGAATTCCCTGAAATTTTGCACAAACGTTCACATGAATTCAGTGACCCAATCAAAATTTCATGATAAAATGTCAAACACGTTAGCATTTTACTCAAATGCCCACATTAGAATGCACTAGTCATATAGAGTCTAAAAACAGCATAAAAACCAAGTCATTTCTTGTTTATTTCTGATATACAAGACCTAATTTGGATTGATGTCCTATTCTATATGGAGCCTTAAACTTACTTCTGTAGCATTTTGCAACGATGTGACCAGAGAGGTAAAAGCTCAGTATTCCACAGTAAATACTGTATATGGTTAAAAGACATGCTAGAATTCAGCTTAATAATAAAAAATAAAACAACTCCTAATAAAGAAACTTACCTGTAAATCTACTAGCTGTTCAGTTTCTGCCAATCAGTGGCCAAATAAGCCACCACGTCTGCAATGGTCGGCTATCAGTCTTACAATGAGCAGTATGCCTTTATTCTGACCTTTATGGTAAATGCATCAACAGGATTTATTTCCTCTTGATGCTATCAGTGCAGAGAGGCCACACTACAGGCTATTCCACACAAAATTACTAAGACTTTTTTTAAAAGGTCACTATATATATTTTTTCATCTTATAAACAAAATCATTAGAGGTTTGAAAATTGGGAAGAGTGTAATCAAGGGTTAAAACTAACACGTATGCCTGATCAAGTTTTTGTTTAGTGGGCCTTGATGTGAATGCTTCTACATTCAAAGCATGCACAGAAGTGAGTGGACTGTGTGTGTGTGCGTGTGTGTGTGGGTGAGAGGGAGCTTGAAGGAATGCAAAGTAGCTCTACAATAAAGTAGGCTTTTACATGGTTAAAAACAACAAA
>JAVKLF010000073.1:6630161-6645752 GCA_034783495.1 Millerichthys robustus | reverse complement strand
ACTACAGTCTATTCAAAGTAGACTGTTATTTTATGCCATAAGGAATTTAAAAAGTAAAGTGATATTAAGAACATTTTCCCACATGTATTAAATATTTAAAAATTAATTTGTCTGAATAAATTAATTCTGACAAAGGAATTCAGGCAGTTTGTCAGTATTTATTACAGACACAATCATCAAATTACAAGGAGAAAAGCACAAGACTAACAAAAGCCAGGTAACTGATTAAATTGAGCATATAAATACTCCCCAATTCCATGTCAATTCAGGAGACCGTGGGGGGAGTCATGAAGGAATATGTAGGCACTGAGTGATTGTGGTTAAGGAAAAGGGCAGGAAGCTCTCTGGGGTGGGGCGGGGGGGGGGCATACTGTCACAGTAGGAGCTGCAAAATAGAACCTATTTCACACAAACACACCGACTGCTGCTGAACATGTAGGCGCCCCCCACACACACATTCCCACTCAATCATGGCTCACAAGCACTCAAAGAGCAATTGAAGCTCAGACGTGCCAGCCTTTGCCAGCTGGTGGAGGCATGGCATCAAATTAAACCCAGGTGGTGCCGTTCACAAACACAGCTATAGTGTATATGTGGGCATTTTCTACTGAAAGTCAGACCTGAAGGCCCATGGAACAGCAAAGCCTTGACACCAACACACATGTACACAGAAGCCTAGCAGGATGGCCTTGAAAGCATTATGGGTTGTGTCAGGTGCTGCAACTGTTGGAGACAAGTTGGTGGCTCAAAATTGCAAAATTAGGCCAATCTTCCACTGGAGCCTCGGTGTATTCTGCCCATTTTCATGAGCACAGCTTGCAAAATTGTATTACAGACCTTGCACATTATTTTGTTGACTATTTCTGCAAACATCATAGTCATCTCACCTGGCTTCATTTCCACTTTGGCAGCCGCCTTCATCTTCTATGATTTTACTTACATCAATGTTATTGTTTGAGACATCTAATCCTACCAAGTTGACATGGATCAAATATACTGTATTCTGTCAGGAGCACACCACCGCTCCAAAACACATTTTTGTCCTACAAATCAGATCTGATCTGAATCAGATCTGCTGAAGTTTTTGATCCTAAATACAGTAAAGGTTGTTCCTTTGTCTCACAGAGTTTGGTGTAAATCTGATGGTTAGGACTGAATTCAAACCAAGGTTTTCAAGGAGGGGCTGCTTGAGGTTTTAGCTTTTGGCCAAGCAACGCCTGGTGCCAGATGTAGATAATGTAACATGACTACAAAACAGGGCATGAGCAGTTTCTCAGCAACACATTATTCCTTCTTTCATTTTTTTGTTTATCCATTCCAATTGTTTTTTTTAATTCATAGATAAGGTTTGTTTTATAGCTAAGCCACAATCATTTTATCTAAGTTTAACAGTTTTGCATTGAAACAGATTATTCTTTGAGCTATTTACATTAGAAGTTACAATAAAATGGTTGCATAACAGTAGATGAAGATGCTTAAATTTAAGGTTAAACAAACATGGCCATCTTTAGTAATCCTTGGCACCTTTACTATTCACCTCAATGACAATAACAAGGTCTAATCAAGATATTTGCACCCTGAATTTGCGATTTTTGTGATTATATCCGGATAAGACAAAACAGGTCATAACTATAGTCAAATATTTATTTTGTCTACTTTTTGTCTTCTTTTCTAAATGTATGTTTGGCACAAATCTTTTTTTATAATTTGACCTGATAGTGGCACTGAATAGGACTTTCCTACAAAAGAAGAATATCGTTCTTTTTTCTTTAATTGGATTTTCCATTTGAAAGTCAATTTTATCCCATATTAGAGCAAAGAAGGGCACCGAAGCGATCTTGAACTCTTAATTCGGATGGATGTAAATAAGCAGCAAAAGCTACTAACTGCTGAGTAAAAACAGAAACCAGAATAGTGTGAAGTGGGGGGAAAACAAGATGTCAAAACTACATGGTTAAGAAAATAAAGAATTTGATCAAACATCATGCCAAAGTTTTTAGAAATGCTGCCTAATTCAGCAGTGATCCCTAATCAGGGATCATCATCATCATGCATCTGGACACAGTTATCTTATGCTTTAATTAGAGCGTTAAAAAAAAACTATTTTGACCCCTTGGCCTGATTTAAACCTGCTGTTTAGGTCATGGAAAACATGGCAAATCTGGCTTTTGCTGTGAAAATTAAAGATGACTTTCCTCAAAACTGACCTATTTCTCTTTTTCTCTCTCTGTCCAGATACATTTGCCAGTAAGGTAGCTGCTATCCAAGATCAGTACGCAGATGCATCTATTGGTAACGTCACAGGCTCCAATGCTGTCAATGTTTTCCTTGGCATCGGGGTAAGTCTAGCTCAATCAGTTACTTAGGTGATTAGTTGACAGGAAATTTAACTAACTGTTGCTCTATAGGTGGCGTGGTCCCTTGCTGCCATCTACCACAACAGCAAGGGGGAGGACTTTAAAGTTGATCCAGGCACTCTGGCTTTCTCCGTCACTCTCTTCACCATTTTTGCCTTTATTGCCGTTGGCACTCTGATGTACCGACGGCGACCAGAGATTGGTGGAGAGCTTGGCGGGCCCCGGACTGCGAAAGCCCTGACCACCATGCTGTTTGTCAGCCTGTGGCTCCTCTACATTCTCTTTTCATCACTGGAGGCCTATTGCCACATCCAAGGCTTTTAAGATGATAGAAAATGACAAAGGGAAGGATGGGAAAGGACATACGACAAGATGGAAGAAACCGGGGAAAAAGTGAATTATAGAAAGGTTTTGGGATAAGGCTGTTTTGCTGATGTATTACTCCTTCCCCTTTGTGCAATACATTGAATGACAAATGAATGGATGGATTTGGATGTACAGATGAAGGACTTTTAGATGCATTAACGTATCTAAAATCAAAATGGAAGGAAGCACAGATGCATGGAAGGATAAACACGAGAATCATAGCAGCTAGATAAGTTACTCAAAAGAAGGAAATATGAGGGGAAAAGGATTAAAATAATTTTTGTCTCATACCACAAATGCAGACTCATCACGTTGTCAATTCAAGTTTTAACTGCATACTACAAATCTCTAGAATTGTAAACACGCATACATGGTAATAAGCATACTTTTTTTCCCAACTGGATCAATGATGCAGCTCAAAAGAACTGGAGGTGTGCTTAAATAAGAGCAATCACTTCTTTCAGTTGGAGCCACCCATCTCCTGCATCCAGATACGAAAATATCGTTATCTACATGCATGATCAGACAATACTAAAAACACAATCAGAAGGATTCATTGCCACATCTGTTCACTGACAACAAACTGCGTTTGCTGGCGTGTGACAATGTGTTTGTGCTTGTGTGCCGTGGAAGGATGGTGAAATACTGTGAAAAAAAAAAGCCTCTTGTTATTGCTATTGCTGCGTGAGACTAAATGCTTTCATATTTGAGGTCTTCTTTGACTCTCACTGTCTCGGCTTGCTGAGTAAGACTCCGGGAGGGGAACGTTCGGTGTGGCAAAATTGTTCATCATCGCCGAGGTCAGAGGTGTAAATACTTGAAGCTGAACGTGCATTGAAGCTTCACTGATTTTTCTTCTGAATGTCTTAGTTCTGCCATGCGCTCCTGAATGGGCACTTGTTTTGTTGCTTTAAACTGTAGATATAAACGATTTAAATATCTTATTTAAATGAAGGAGTTAATGTGCTTATACCTTTAATAAGGCCATGTCTGTGAAGACGGACGGGCCACTCTACCGTTTAAAACTGTTAGAGAAATTATAACCATTACATTTAAAACTAAGTTGATCTTGCGTATGTTTTTTTTATTAGCTGTTTTTCCACTGAGATTACTACAATCATTTTTAAAATCATTTCACTAATACACACTTTGAAAAATGTATAAAAAGTTCATAGCAGTTTCTGGAAAACCCGATCGATATTCTGTTAATTGTCTGCTTTAATCGGTCACTGCTTGGTTGAACAGTTTCAGCCAACATTCAGGCGTCGTACTCACTTCTACCCAAACTCTCAAGGGCTTTTTAACAAACCACCACTACTTCAAAACCCCAACTAATAAATTATAATTGTTAGCATATTTGTCAGGAGTTTATATAATGCTAAATCTCATACTCTGATTTCTTTGTTTATGGAACTTCACTGGACTTGCATTCAAAGAAAAAACAACCTAAGACATCACAAAAGAAATTATTTTCTCTTAAATCTACAAAAACCAAGTTGTCACAATTATTAAGTATTACTAAAGCTCCCGCTGCTGAACCAATTTATTCAATCAGACTGTTTTTTCTGGTGGGTGCATGTTCCATTGTGTGACAAAAAATGTCTATAAATTGCATAAAGCTCAAAAAAAGTAAAATCACTTTTGTTATTTCCCAGCCATTCTGTTCATTTTTATATTATTCAAGCTCGTAATTTGTCTAGAACCACATTCTATGATTTACTATTGTGTCAAGCTTTCAAAAACAATTTTCACTTCACACCAACAGCTAACATAAAAGCCATCAATAAGAAGAAAAGCTGATAAAGTATTTGCAGTTTGTGCCAAAGTCAGCCAAATACAAGTCAGGGTGAATTCTCCTACTACAAAAAGCTCTATAGGGACATCTGTTATTGGATGTCTTTAATAGAAACCCTTTGTTTGACAAGCTCACAGAGGCTTGAAGAAAATGGAGTAATACCGGGGGTTAGGAAGATTGTTCTGTTTCAACCTCTTAAATCTTGTGCATTTACCCAACCTCTGAAACCTGAGCCTTGTGCCAAAACCTGAGATTAATACACAAGCTACACTCATGGAGCTCATAGTTTAAATCAAACAGTGTTATCGAAACAATATTTTAATACCAAATGATTTTAGTGTAGTACATCTATCATTTTTGGATAAGTAAAATAATCAGATGTTTTGTTGGGTTTGCACTGATATGATTACGCCTTACTGGCATCAAAGTTTATGCTTTGGGAGTTTGTTTAAAACACTTTCTTGATAACTTGATTCTCAGTTACTGTGACACTTTTGTGATCTATCCTGGGTGAAGTGTATTAGAAATATATTTTTTTTTTAAATAGTCTTGGAGGGAACAAATGTTCTTGTTCCAAAATGCTTTGAGGTAATTTAATTTCAGTTTGCTTTCAGATGAAATTTGAGCTAGTTTTACCACTCGGTGATAGGTAGGTGGGAGAGGGGCCGGACTAAATATTTGGGAATCACCTAAAATACAAATAGAGCTTCTGAAAACTTTATTTTAGAGTACCTATCAAGTCTTGTTGAAACCATCCGGTACTAAATGTTTTAATGAGAACTCAAATTGATGAAATTTTATTGAAACATCAAATTGTCATCAACAGAAAAGGAGCAAAAAATAAGAGTAAATCTTCAATTTTAACTGTGAGTAGTCCAGACTTGAGACTGTTATTTTATTCATTCAGCTACAACTACAAAGATCTCAGCATACGCAAACTTGTACTATAGCACTACTGTATGCAACTTAATTGGCTTGTATTTCCCATATGATGTTGTGTTTTCTATTTAATGTATAATTAGTATTTTAAATGTCATCTGTAAAATAATTTGTCTGGACTAGATGTGTAATAATGTAAACTTTGCAGTGATCTAGTTGCAAACAGCTTGCAGTGCTGGTGGGAGTAAATCCTAACAGAGGCCTCATTTGGACAATTTTAGGATATCCAAAGTATTATGATGATCCGTGTTTATTTTAAATGTTTTAACTTTTATGAAATTATTTACCCGAGGTGTGGAAACTCACAAGAGAATGCAAATTTCAGTAGATGATGCTACACAAACCGATATCAATCCAGTAATAACTGCTTTTGTAAACAATCATTTGTATTACCAAGAAAATAATCTTCTGCCAGTGAAACTTTATTCTTTTATTATTGCATTTGACAAACTTTAATTATGTGACTTTATATGAAAATATGGCAGTTTACCCGTTTTGAAAAAAGTTATTTATATCAGAAAATAATACCAATCCTACATTTAAGGAGGTTTTCTGTTTTGTTTTGCCTAAAATGCCACTTTTTTCATTAATATAATCAAAACAAAAGTCTTGCTGATTGAAACTAACTCCAATTTTGAATCTAAATTTGTCTTTTCACTGAAGTGGAGCTGGGGGTTTATACACTGTAAAAAGTTATGCTAGTAAAAGAAAAAGAAACTGCATCAATTTTGACAAACTTTAACACAGCATAATTTATCTCAACTTTTGCAAATTTATGTTGAATTGACCTTTTTATGCGTCTGCTGATTGAGTTGTTTCAGTAAACCGTAGTTGAAGCAGGTCTAGAATTTTGCAGTAATTTAGTTGTTTGCATCAAGTCAGTTTTACTAGGTGAGCAACACTAGTCTGATACGAAGCTAATGGCCGATTTCCGACATCTGTTCGCAGGAGTTAAACCAAGAATGGAAGCAGCAGCTAATAAATGTTCGCTGCAACCAGCATGTTTGCTTTCTTTACCAATTATATTTGTAAATGCCCAACAGGATAATAATTTTTTCTTTTGTAACGCATCTTAACCCTGCTAATAACACTTTCATTTAGCTTTCGCTCTTGGTTTGGACTTCTGAAAGCAGAAGGGTCTAAGGTTAGGCACAACACCGCAATACGTATAAACACTCAAAGGAATGAAAGAGTAGGCGAAAGCTTTTCTTAATCAGTGGTGAAGGTTTTAAACGAAGTGAGCAGGATTGGAAGAGGAGGGGAAGCATTGCTCTGGTTCTTGTTGCTCGTGTGGAGCGGCCATGATGATTCACTCAGAGTTTGATTTTTGATGTAGACCATTTTATTTTGGTTTCGTTCAACTACAGTAATAACAATGTTCCTGTAAAAAGAAAAAAAAAAATAATCCAGTGGTGTTGAATCCCGTTGTGCATCATTAACAATATTACTTCTAATGTAATAGTTGATGAAATGTCTATGTTGCATTGTTCACACTTTGACTCCGTCTGACGGACTGAGACATTAACAAATGCAAAATGAGACTGTCAAATGAGGAAATGGAAAGTCAAAGGACACGTATCCCTGCTGAGCAAAATGTACTGCTGGCAACAAAAGGGGGAGGGGACATTACCAGAGCTTTTCTCTACCTTTAAATACCAATTCAACAAGTACAATGTTAAAAAGAAGACGAAGGACAAAAATACAATAGAAATAATAATAATAATAATAAATGAAGTTACAGCCATACATAGATTTCTGGGTCAGTGAGATAGAAATGGACTCCTCCTGCCCAGCATGTGTATTGTTATGGTGTCTTATCTGTCCCTGTGTCCTCTTCCCTTTCTTTCTACTATTTTTTTTTTATCCTTTGCTGCCAAAGTAACAAAAACAGGCAGTAATATTTCTGTTCTGTATTTGTCACCCCAAAACCCCTTTCTGTCTCCCTATGCCATGTTTTCCATAATTTGGAATGTCAATGTGCTACTTGTTGACACTGTGCATGAATGATATCATGTCTGTATATAGTATTAGAGAATTGTATCCCATTCCCATGGTCTTTGACAGAAAAAGGTTTGAATGTTGTACAGAATAACATTTTTTTGTTTGTTTATCTTATATTATATTTAGTTACATTTGGTGTGTAGAACTTAATATTCGGTTTTTAACGAAGCTGCAAAGCCTTTTGTTATGTTATGTTAAAAAGGCAATATCTGCTGTTATTGAATGAGAGAGATTATAAAGGAGTTACGTATCTTAAATAAATCTATATGGGATTTGCATGGGTTATTTATATAAAAAGAAAAAAAGAAAAGAGGGAGGAGACAGTGCTTGCTACTTTTATTACGGTACTTTGGCTGTATTCTCTGAGGATAAGGAATATTGTGTGTATATCTAAAGGTTATTTTGTCTTTAAAGGAAATATTATGTATATAATGTACAGTGTTATCAGTGAGATGGACTATATGGCCATCACACTAACAGAGAATTAATCCTACATATTTATTTAGAAGGAAAACACTCACTACACTCAAGAATGACAAATATTGCCTTTTTGGAGAAGTTTTTAACTTGTCTATTTCTGCCTTGTCTTTCTTCTCCTTATTTTCACTTGACTCTTGTTTCTTCCATCTCATCCTCCACCGTTTCATTTTTTTATCCCCTGTTGGAGAGATGCTTTAAATGGGTGAGTGATTTCAGTTTATTTTGAGCAGCCTATGGTTGCTTTCAGCGCTGACTCAGCAGTATCTTCATGCCGATTGGTGTCCACTCATGTTACGTTTTCTTTGTTCGTATCTAGTTGCGCACAATATGTTTGTCCTTATCAGTCATTCTTTCTCGAAGAATCGTTTGTCTATTTTTAAGTTACCATCAACCAGTTTCTTAATGGTTTGATTTTTCCTTTTTTTTTGGTTGCTAAATCCCCCTTTTTTATAAATTTAAATCTAATCCCTTCTCTCTTCCAAATCATCTTTTTCCTTTTCAGCTATCTTTCTTTTAATCTTCCTCTTTTGTTCCTCTTTTAGCTCTCACAGGGTGGATTTTAGTCATTTGCTGTGTATTTTAAAAAATGGAACAAGAACACAACATTTACATTTAACATAACATTTGATTTTTTTTCTTCATTTTTGTTGGTATGATTTTTTTTTCTTATTAATTTCCTTTGTTAAACAAAAACTGGTAGGCAGAAGGTTGTATGTGTGTCACCACTAACTGTGAGTGCTCTCAATGGTACTTCAGATTAAACCAGTAAAATAAAGTTTGGGATACCCTGTTTCAGAGACCTTGTGTGTTCTCTTCCTTTCTGATGTGTGTGTGTTATGGGGGTTGGCATGTTTAGCTATCCTTGTAAGGACATTTTGCCTAGTCCACACAAGGGAAAACGCCATTTGTGGGTCAGGGGTTAGGGTTTAGGGCTCAGGTATGAACTAAGTTTAGGTCAGGGTTAGGGTCAGGTTTGTACCTGTGGGGTTAGGTTTAGGGTCAGGGGTCAGGGTTAGGCTGTAGAAATTAATGGAAGTCAATGGTAAGTCCTCACAAAGATAGCAATACGTGGGTGTGTGTGCGTGCGCGTGTGCGTGCGTGCGTATAAGTGTGTGCGTGCGTGTGCGTGTGTGTGTGTGTGTGTGTGTGTGTGTGTGTGTGTGTGTAACCTTAGCAACTTATTTCTCATGAAGTAAAAGTCTCTTAAAATAGTTTGTCAAATTTCAAGATGAACATAAATCTAAGGTTTAAGCTGATCTTGTGGTAGGGCTTTGTGTTTGAGTAAGACCAGCAGTTATTGTGGAATGGTCGTTTTGAATATTTACATCATTCTATTTATGCACCAAAGACCCTTATAGCTTTATCAGTGTGGGCTTTCAAATAGCAAGTTTCTGCTGCAGAATCACTTAAAGGACCATCGCAATGAATTCTAAAAGAACAGTGAATTCTACTGTGCTTCAACACAGTATCTCATTAGGGCTTGTGACAGATTTGCTGGCTCAGAAGTGGATTTTAGTCATATTCTGTTTTTGTAAATCAGGACAGTATGAGCAGTAAAAGTGTGCGAGTCCTGCCTGAGCAAGCAGTGTCAAATTGAGTTTAACTTTTTGTAACTTTTTTTTTACGTGAATTTGTCATTCTAATATGTATATAGATATACATGTATATAGAATATATGTAAGTTTGTGTAGATGAAAGCTAATTATTATTTAAATTGCCATTAAAGTTTAAATTCCTTTTTGGTAGAAGTAAGTGGAACATACAGCCAGCTCCATCTCTTTTCATCCCCAACCTCTTGTTCACGTCACACATTTATTTTCATGCATTTATTCAGGCTGTTGACAATGAAAATGACATTTTGTCTGAATGCCTTGCTTGTCATCTGACTTGTTCAGTCATTGTGTTGGAGATAGAAGCGACAGCTGCATCAACGCTGATTAAGTCTTTTTTTTTATGTATTGTCTCCATTTGCTTGGCCACTGCTTTTCCCTCCAACTAATATATTCACTAATTTTCTTCTGTCAGAGAAAATTCAGAGCAAAAGAATTCATCATGTCTGGCTGAAGGACTAATTAAATCTGTCTGTAGTTGTTCAGGACAGACGAGGTTCTTTGCAACTAACAAGCTTTTATTTTCAGATGTACTTTGTAGTTTCACTGCAGAAAAATAACCAAACACATTTTTTTATTTAGTTTATTCCACAAGAATGTAAGAATGTAAAAAAAAAAATCTGAAAATAAAACAAATGAGAACCTTGTTTTGAACTGTTGGTTCAAACTAATGTCGTAGTTTTATTTTGACATAGCAGAAAATGCGTAAAAAAATTGTGAGCAACTGACAGATAAGTCAGGTAGACCTAAAAGGAAAAAGAAACTGTGTCAAAGTGCCTTAAAGTGTAAAATCACATTTCATATAAGTCATTATGATGTCATTAGCTAGATTCATTCCCTCTGGCAGCATGTGGGGTAGTCATTTTGAAAATGATTTTATAATTACATCTGGCATCAAAGATTTATATTTTTAACCCATCAGCTTCCAAGTATTACTGAACTTACCCCTTCTTGTCTAATATGATACATCAAAATGGCAGGTCCAAAACCAAACCAACGGACTATAGCTGCCCAAATTTTTTGTGGACAATTGATGTTGTCAATAAAGCTCTATTTTTCTTCGAAGTTCTGCTGTCAAACATATTTGTTCAGTGTCACGTGATTCACTAAGATGGAGAAATTATTCATGTTTCCCTTGATTGTGCATTTTAGGGATGTTCCAAGTCAAATAAATAAATTTTCCGTTAGTGGAATAAGTGGTGCCCATTGGATGCCTTAAAGGTAGGAAATCAATCTAAGCGCTTCTGGCTTTGCAATAATGTAAAGTCTATGCATTTTTAGATTAATGGGCTGTTATACACAACCACTGGTGCAGCGCTTTGACAATTTCTGTTCCGTTCCTGAAGCTGCATTAATCTGTATTTTTTTATAAAATAATTGATCAATGTGAAACATGGTACACCCTCTGAGATGCACCAAAATATGATGTATCCTTGTAGAGCTCCCTAAACCTCTGCTGATGTCAGATCAGTGTCATAACGTACTGTGCAACCCAGTTTATTAGAGAAGCTTTTCTGTCTAAGTCTTCTGCTAATCGAACACACCTGGTAGTGAAACTGAAAATGTAGGTTAGATAGTATTATTAATCCTTGTGAAATAATAGAACGATGTAAAAATGTCATGAGTCATCTAGAAAAACTTTCATAATTTTCTTCCAAGGAGCCAGACATTGCCATGATCTGTCTCTTGTGGTTTATGTTTTCAATATATATCTTGTGTTTTCCTCTCGTGTCTCTCTGTAGATCTCCTGCATCCCATAACCATTCTGCATGTTCCTCCTTGTTTTGCTCCAGCTGTTCCTTATGTGTTTCCCGCAGGTGTTTCTTGTTGCCCCATGATTACCTTCCTTTATATGCTGTGTCCTGTCTCTCCCTCCTGTATTACCTCATGTCATCGTCTCATGTACCGTCCTGCACGAGTCGTTTCCGAGCCTGTCTTGAGTTATAGTTTTGTTTTTGATCAGCGTTTTCGTTTATCTTGGTTCTCCCAGTGAGTGATTTTGGTTTATGTATTTTTTCCTCCCTCAGGAGTGCTTTGTTTTTGAGCTGCCACGTCAGCAATATGTGTTTTTATTAAACCTGTTGTTTCTTTTTGTAACCGAGTGCCTCCTTCTCTGTGCCTCTGGACTAATATGCCGTTTAATAACCCAGACTGTGACAGACAATCTTGTCATTTTTAAAAGCGATCTAGACCAGTTGTTCATTAAGTTTTCTGAAGGTCGTTTCAACATTTTTCTTTGGGCTTTCGCTGCTTTTTCATTCATTTCTTGACCATGAAATGAATGAAATTAAATAAATGAAGGACAAAATAAACACACACACCATGTGGACAGTGTCTAAAAGTCACGTCTTTAAGAAACATGACATGAGGGATCTTACCTTTTAATCTAAACTTTCAGTCAGCAAACTCTTAAAAATCAACTTGGAGCCAAAATCAATAACATTGTGTGTAAAAAGTTCTTATGTTTGATGTGTTGTAAAAACCTGACGAATGAAGTAGGAACAAATTGTGTTTGTTACCGTCTACTAGGAACAATGTGGCTAAATTCTTCAAGATGTGGTGGTTCATCTCTTGAATTTAGAAGCAATTTTTACTTTTGATGAACGACGCATAGTCGAGACAAATAGCTTTAACAAACAAGAGAAATTGTGAGAAAGTAGTCAATGTCTAAATTTAAAATGTTCTGAAAAGGTAAAGAGAACCGAAAGAATACGAAAAGTGACAAGTCATTACTTTGGAACTGTACAACACTTTTGATTTCATGAAAATTAAAACTTTTAGTTTCAGCATTCAGATGGGACTGTTCAACAGAATGTTCTGTCACATGTTGCATTATACGGTTTATAAGTGTAAGCTTCAACTTTAATAAGATGTGATTTGAGTAATGAGTGAACCTCTCTGCCTGTTCAGCTTTATGTCTAGCGACGCCTCTGTCACCTAGTCTTTCTCTCTTCCACTTGCAGACACCCACACACACTTTAGAGCAGGTTACTCTGTGTCAGTGACTGTTCTCTGTTGAGTGTCTGTGGGCGATGTGATGAAGTCGAGTTACTGTGGCAATTCTCTGTTGCCGCGGTGACGCTCTCTCGACAGCCAAATGCAGCATGCAATCACAGACACACACGCATGCTGACTAACACCTCTACCTACTGGACTGGAGAAGGGAGACGGGATATGCAGTGTGTCAGTGTGGTTGGAATTAAATGGACTCGAACATGCATGCATGGTTCTAGACATAAAGACTCTTGACACACACACACACACACACACACACACACCATTATGCACTCCTACATAAATACAACCCATCTAGGTAGAGCTATACTTTAAAAGTCCAGTCTACAACATTTACTGTGATCCATGGCAGAAGTGCAACATAAAAGTGTTCTCGCAGAAGTGAGATAAAGTTAAAATAAGAACTGTTTCCTGAACTACTGAGTTTTCAGTTGTATGTTCATCCGATAATTACTTGCTATGAATTTCATGAAAATCTGTTTTGGTTCATTATATGTATTGGTAACAGACACACACACTAAAAAAATTACTATCCACCTTAACATATTAGTGAACAGTGGCGAACGAATTGCTAAAAAATGCTTTAGAATTTTCAGATTAAGTTATTTATCACCATTCTTCCTCATTATGTACGCAGCTCGCACTTTCATTTATCTCACACACTTATGATCACTTTCATGTTAAATTCCCACAAATGTTTTCCACAAGCCTGGATGCTTCACATCATCACATCTTTCTCTAGTTGAGACAAACACACACACACACACACACACACACACAAATCCACTCAGTCTCCCTCTTCCGCCTGCCTGCACTGACAGTCCTCCAGCTGTACAAGAGCTTCTTCCTGTACTGTTCGCCCACCTGCTGCATTGTGCGTACCACAATTCTACGACCGAAAGCGTCCTTTTTTTTTTTTTTTCAACCTTTCCAAGTGAGAAGTACTTAAGAAAAAAAAAGTGTCATCTCTCTTGTGAATGTCACTCACAATGTCCCCTTTTAAAGCCTGCTTTTAAATCCACAGCTTGAGCAGGTAAGGGACATGTTGGTGCATTTGTGACCTTTCGGCGGAAGCAATAGACAAGAACATAAAAGCCAGGAAGCCGTTACGCTGCTGCATAACACTCTTTTATTGTCAAAACCAATAAAACATAATGTACGGCAAATGCTAAAGCGATTGTTCTCGCCCGCCACCTTAAGATATAGGCATGCCATAATGCTTCTTAACACATTCGATGGGAATTTAGGTTGAACTAATCACTGTGGATAAATAGAGTAGTCACCTCACACAAAAAAAAGCTGTTCATTAGGGGAAAGCAGACCCAGTTAGCTTGAAAATACTCAATTCACTTTAATTTTGTTGCTTGCTATGGGTGAGGTTTAACCATGATAAATTATTGAACTTCTTAAGATGACTTCTATTTAATTAAATGTTAAAACATCTTCAAATCTGAGCTCTTGCAAATTTCCACTAATTTGCAAAGTGTTGCTTTTCAGTGAAGGATTGACTTCTTGTTTTTTTATGCACTTTATAAACTGTGATGTATTTAAGTGAAGCTTCCCTCCGGTTGCGTCTCTACAATACTCAGTTTCAAACTTGAATCTTCTTCTGTGTAATTTCTTGTCCAGTCTTCTTCCCTTTCAGTTGTACCCAATTTTTGATGAGCAGTCGTTCCCTCCACCTGGTATAGAAGATGCACTTCTTCACTTTGTTCGGTCTTCTGTCTCTTTCCTGTCTCGTTCTTACTTTTTATGTGAGTTCTTTGGTTTCCCAGCTTTTCACTGGCCTTGGTAAAATAGTTTTCCAGCTCTGCCACAGGTCCCTTATTGGAGAAGAGTTGTTCCAAGTACAGCTGAGCACACTGATCTGAGGTGATGAGGTCCAGATTAACTTGTGAGGATGCAAAAGTAGCATCAGAAAGTTCAGAGTCTTGTATTCTTCTCCCTGTTAAATGAAGCTTATATGAGTTCAATGGAGCATGAACTGATGAAGAAAGGAGCAATAAAAATTGGTTAGATGGACAAAGTTTACCTATCTCTGCCTCCATTAAAGAAAGAGGGATGTTCACGCTCTTCCTCATCTCCCTGTCCATCACTGTGAGTCCCATCATGGCACCCTCCTCTGGCACATCTCTGGACGGGTCAAAGTTTGGCAGAAGACCTCCGCGACATTTTACAACACAGACCGTATCAGACTTATATTTCCTACAATGTGCAGAAAGGAGTATGATGGGATGGTACGGAGAATTTGGGATAAAAACAGAACAGAAAATGATCAAATTGTTATTTTTTTTTCAATTAAATATAAATTTGTGTGCCATCTTAAGAAACACCTATCAAGGAGTCTTTGTCAAAAGCTCTGGTAGCTCGCACTGAGCAACCAGAGATTTATTTAATATTGATTACGTAACAGTTGACTGGCTGAATATTTTACAGTGAACAGATAACAAAATAAAAGCTGAACTTTTAGAGCTACACATTTTTAAGTCAGACCTTAATACAAGACTTAAACTTTGATTCCCACAGTCAGCGTGATTTATTTTTTCTGAGATCTATATGTTTGTAATTCATTTAAAAAATAAAAAGCCTAGCATTTCTTGAAGGAGTGCCTTTCGGCCGCTTTTCCTACCAGAGTTTTAAACTAAAATGTGAGAAAGGACAGTGTTGTGGCTGTTTTTGTTCAAACCTTGAAAAGGTTATAGGCAATCTCATGTATTGTTGAGATATACTACTTAAATTATGTGTTGTGCACCAAGTTGTAGCTCAATATCTGTAAAACTAGCTGTGCTACAGCCAATTTTGTGTTTGCTAGGGTTGATTAGCTGTGGCGGCCATGTTGAACTGTGCTAACTCTAAAAGCTAATCAGTTGTAGATGTAGAGACAATAATTATGTTTTGAGGTTAATTTAAAAATCTGGCTCATGAGGTAATTTGCCAACAGACACATACACAGCAGTGTGTGTGTGTGTGTGTGTGTGTGTGTGTGTGTGTGTGTGTGTGTGTGTGTGTGTGTGTGTGTGTGTGTGTG
>JAVKLF010000073.1:6615372-6630098 GCA_034783495.1 Millerichthys robustus | reverse complement strand
GTGTGTGTGTGTGTGTGTGTGTGTGTGTGTGTGTGTGTGTGTGTGTGTGTGTGTGTGTGTGTGTGTGTATAGAAACACACACACACACATAAGTACACACAGACACAGTCAAGTGTTGGAGGATAGTCAATGTGTCACACGTACCAACTGTTCATTCCTAAAATCCTGAAATCACACTCACCAATGTCACACAAAAAAAACATTGTGAAGATTTGAGCATCCATCCATCCATTCATCCATCCATCGCAAATGATTGTGCTGATTATGCTCAAATGACAGTGCTGATTTTACAGCTTTACCTGTAGGCGGGAATGATCTGTTTGAGTTCTTCCATGTACTGACTCAGCGCCGCCCTTGCAGATAAGGGCTCAGCCTTGTTTTCAAGACAAGCCAGGTGGACCAACATCTGGGTGTGAAAAGCAGCTCCACAGGCCCAATGTCTTAGAGACCTGAGAGAGCACAAAGACAGAACCACTCAAAGCCACTGCAGTGTGTGGAGCAAATATCCTGCCATTTCACCTGGTCAAACACTCCTTCCACACTATTCTGTTGAAGAATCCACATCAAAAGTTGTTTCTCACCTGGAGTCACAGTTTCCCCCCAGCAGACAGGTCTTCAGCTGCGTGAGGATCAGACTGAACTGGGACTCAAGTCTGATGGAGTCCTGGATTAATCTGCATTTATCACTTAGGCTGATCCTGCAGCGCTTCAGGTATTCGTCCATCACCTCCTGAAGCTCCCAGACTCTCTGCTAAAAGCAAGAAGTCAGGCATGTACAGTATACTGCATTTGCTTTGCAACATTTAAAAACTGAAGACTAAAATCAGTGTGTTTGATAAGAGTGATGAGAGACTAAACATTTCTCTTGCATTTAAATGTTTCTCTCATTAGCTGTAGTTTTGGTTTCATCTCTGTTTTTTCCTGATTCTCTTGCATCTAGCAGTCTTAAACTGTAGTGGTAAGAAAGCTCTCCCTAGTGGTATAGAGAGGTAAATTTTATTATTATTCAGTTTACAAGTTTGAACACAAGCTCAAGGCTTTCACATTATCTGCAAACATCCTCCATACTTGCAAGTGCATACTTTTTAAAGGCCAGCTAATCTAAGCATGACGTGTATTAAAGTTTTGACCTGTCTTGCCCACGTGTGTAGAGGTGAGTATTATTAGCATTATTATAATGTCTCAGGAAGCACTCTTTGCTTCATCATATGATCCTCATTAGCGAGTCTTTACCTGAGATGACGATGACCCAGCTGACCTCCCTTTCTCTCCTAATGACTGTTTTGATGATATAAAGGCCATATCCATCACCATGGTGACCACTAACCCCACCAGGCCAGCCAGGCTCGGCTCATCCGAAAATGCCGACAGTCGGCCAATCAGATCCTTCAGGTAGGTGGGCACCCGATTTCCAATTTGACTCTGCAACTGAGTAAAAAGAAATAAACAAGAGGGTCTGTTTGTATCAAGCTAAAATTACACCAAAAGTTAAATGTTTACAATCACCAATCTCACTGATATAAAACTTTTAAATGCTTTCTGGTCTTTTTTAAATAACAAACGTTAACAGCATATTTATCTTTATTTTATTGGTCCCCGGCTTTCTATAGCAGTGATTTCTGACATCTTAACAATTACCAGCAGAGCTCTTTTTTTTTCTCTTAACAGAGCGGTGCTTCGTTTTTACACAATTTCTCCTTTTTAACTGATTCATGACAACAGCGTCTTCCCACTCCTCCTGTTAAATCTCCAAACGCAGTTCAGTGGTTTTAAAGAGATCTTCCCAATATTGATATGCAAATCTAAAATGTGGGTCCACACTCCATGGAAATGAAGCACTCAGCAGAACCTGACAAAATCCACAAAGCTTGAATGGCACAACTGACCTACATTAGACTGTGGAGGTAAACAAGTATGGTGGCAGAATTAGACAAGCAAAGAAAGGATGAGAGGATCTTTAGGTGGAAATAAGAGTGAATCTGCTGCTGAACGTAAAAGGAAAGAGAATGGAGGAGCAAGACAAATGTAAAGAATAAATATTGTGGAACAAACAGGGCGGTGGAGCACTATAAAGAAAAACTCAGCATTCTTCTAGACCAGCAAGTCGGTATCAGCATGCTTTACTCAACAAATCTGACTGTAAACATATAGAAACACATCAAAATTGTCAGACTTTTCCATCCCAATTCAAATGATTGATTTTTTTATCTCTTGGTGTTGCTCTGCTAAGCACTTTGGGTTTCACTTGTGTTTGAACAAGTGTTTTATTATAAACAAAGGTAACCTGTTGCAAGTGTTCCTGTAGGCGGGCCTGGGAGACAGCGTTCTCATTCTGATTGGTAAGGAGGAGAGGATGTACCACCCCTGAGGTCAGGGACAGCGTCACCTTCTAACATGGCATCGTAGATGACAGAACCCAGGGCCTCCTTCACCTTCAGCTGTTCTTCTGATGAGAGCAGCTGCCCCATGGTGGTGCGGTTTGTCTTCTCTGTAAAACAAGTGCGGCGTTTCCATTTAATTTAACACGGTTCTGCCACAATATCCACTACACATCTTTAAAAGAGCTCCCTCAAACAATTCCCACTTATATTCCAGCAACAGTGCAGTCAACTCTTGTCTGTTTTGGATAAAAAACACTTCTCTGTTTTCTCACTTTCCCCTGTTCGGTTATCTTTTTCCAAATAAACGACTTCCGACAAGACGACGCAGCATCTCAATAAAGCGCAGCAGCAAAACTACACCGGCCCCAGGTGGCCACAGTTTGGAACTGCAGGTGGGCTGAGACCCTGGGAATCTGATGAATACGAGAGTCAGAGGTCTGAAAATTAAGACTCCCAATAGTTTCTTTTTTTGCCCTTCTTCTTGTATCATAATAAAAAGAAGGTCACTGAGAATGAAAACTAAAGCTGTCTTGAACTAAATATAGGCCGAGGGCTACCAGCTTTTTAATATAGTTAATAGAAACAATGGCCATGATGCTGACATTTTTTATTAGATAAAATATGGTCTGAGGGGATTTGGGATTTTGGGAGAGATGTTCCTTTATTTTTAACTAGGACAAGGACTTGTGTGCTGTCAGGGTTGTAGTTTTGTGTGGAAAGCAGCTGGTTACTCCTGCACACCTGTTTCATTCTTATCCAGTTTGTAATTTCTGCTCCATCTTTGCAGTTGTGGGATTTCATTTAGCACCGTTAACACAAGCTGTTTTAGAGTGTAAAGACCTTAAATGAAGTGGCAGTCACACCTGTCAGACGTCATTAGGCTTTACCATCCAGTGCTGCAGAACAGCAGATGGTGAAAGGGCTTAAAGGTCATATTTTAAAAGACCAAACATGGAGCACAGATTAAATAATGGAGGTGTTTGAATTCAGTTTAGCACCCATTTAATAAAAGAAGCAGTTTCCCACACAGCACAATACATTTTATGTATCTAAAGGTTTATAAATTTCTTTTGACATTATGTTTAGTTGAAGCTGTAGTAAAATACAAATGTTCTAAATGATTGCACGATTTAGTAAGATTTAAACATTGACAAATTGACAAACACTCTCACAACTTTGACTCATCCAATCAGTCACACTACAGCGGCAGAACTTTGAACAAGCCATGATTGAACCTGCAGGGTCGAGATGAAAGTTAAATATATAAGCGTGAACATGGATTACCCTTTTTCTTCAAGCTTTCTTGTTTTGTCTGGCCTCATCAAATTTGACACAATGTCACGTATTTCTCACACACTAACTTACTGTCAGCTGATTTTTCGAGTTTTGTCTCTGCTCTTGTTGATTCCGATGGTATCTGTCGGCCTCAAAGATTCCTAGCTCAGCTATGTTGCATAAGGAATGCCTCTCCCTGTCTCTCCATGGATGTTTGACCCTGATGACACAATTGGTGCTAAAGTTCTCATTTACCGTTCGTGAATAGCAAATTGTGTCACTTTTGATGATAAAGTTGCTGTCTGACTAATGTTTCTAACTACTCTGGACTTCTCAGCCAGTGAAACTCCACACATCAACACATTCATCATATTTGACACTTAACAGAGAAATGCAGTTGTGACTCAAAGCTCCTATTTTTGTGTTATTGTTATCAATTATGTATGTATGTATTCTTTTTTTTTATTGTTTTGGTCATTTCATTGTTTTTTTTTTCTTATTTCTGTCCTCCAACTTATACATTCTTCATCCCCACCCTTCCCCTTTTTGTTACCAACCTCCCTCCAGCCATCTGTGGAGGAGAATAAAAACAAGCTTAATGTACAGTGATAAATCTTATTTTGACCGATGTGCCTGGTGGCATCAATTTTGTGACGCTGCTGTGATCACTTATCAGTGGCGGAGCTCACTGTTGGGGGGGAAAAAAATGAATGTCTCTTTTCTACAAGGATGTCTAGCAGTGTGAGCTGATTAATGTCTGGGTAAATTAAAGCATTAATTCTGGTTTGTTAGGGAAAAGGCGCATAAATTCCACTTGTAATCTAATCATCATCCATCTTATGTACTAATAAACCTTGAGTTCTGACCATGAGATGTAACAAAACAAGTGTTTTTCCACATAGAAAACCTGGAAATCAAAAAGATTCTAATAAATCCTTTTTTATCATACAGCAGATGAGCAAAGTCTTATTTCAGAAATGCTTGGTTTGTTGTCAAATTATAAACATGGTAAAAAATGTCTTCAACATCAAAGTGTGACTTAAAGTGTCACGTTACACTGAGAGTGCTAATGTCTCTTGGTTACCACATCAGACCTTAGCTCAGAAACACTATGATTGGTTTATTTTAACCACTTTTATGTTTGTTTATGTAATGTTCACTTGTAATTCCTCACGTTTTTATGCTCTGACTGGTGGCAGGTTGCTGTCAATGATTGAGGGATTTTTACAGCAGAACGAGCAAGGTGCTGCTTAAGAGAAGGGGATTAAATATGTTCGAGGTCATTAAAATGCTACAAAGAAAAAAGGGGATGTTGAAGAGAAAATGTGTCACAAGGCAGGAGGAGTGATAGAGATAAGAAAGCAATTAAGGGTGAGTGTCAAGGTACATTAGGGAGGAGTACATCTGCTTCAAATATCACATAAAAAAGCAGAATTAGGGCAAAGCACTGAATTCTGCTGCAGAATCTTTTAGCTTCCTTTCCAGGTTTAAGGAAACACCTGTGCATTGCTGCCTCCGGTTTGTTGCAGTAGAAGTGCACAATGCTTCCGTCCAAACCAAAGCAGCAATAAATACTTACAGTATGTATGACCACCTCCCTAATATCACAGATGTTGCAAAATATAAATGTGAAAGTGTAAATAATTAGGTTGGTGTGGATGGATTTTAGATGTCTGACTCGTTTCCTTTATAAATGCTGTGTCAGAGCCCATCAGACTGATATTTTAGAAATGTCTTGATGCATCTCAATCGTCCAGGTAGAAAAATAGAAAAAGAGAAAAAATGAATAGGTACTCTGGACAGGGTTTTCGTGGTGGGAACGTTTCGTCTCTTCTCCAAGAGACTTCTTCAGCCTGAGAAGTTTGCTTCTGTAAAAGGGACGCCCCCTGCTGGTTAACACAATATTACTGTTTTGATGACGTATTTCCGTTTCCGGTGTAAACATGAGTCTTTCACTTTGAAGTTATAGGACATCTATTGTTGCCACACGCGTTGACAAGAATATACGAAGTAATGTCCAAGACAGGCGATAGGAGTGTTGTTCGCTATTACTGCACCTCCGGTAGTGGAATGGAAATGTTTTTAGTTGACGAAGTGAAAAGAAAGTTGGCGGCTGAAGATGTGAGTATTGTATTAGCAACATGCCAGCAAAGCTTTGTGTGAAATACTAACAGAGACAGAAGCTAAACTAAACGAGACGGCAGAAATTACAGGAAGATGTGTGAAAGTCATTCACTTAACGTAATTATTCCCTGTGTGTTAAAAATAGCACAACTAACCACTTATCAATAAAATTGTGCAAGCTATATGTTTATAGTATTGGTAAGTTTTCTAACTGGTGGTGGCTACAAAGTTTCTCAGATAGTAAACATCTCAGATACTTACACTTTTCTTGTCTGTTTGAAATTGAATGCAGTTCAGTTTGGAGGCTCAGCCATAGATATTAGAGTTGTCATGGTGTAGTTCTGTTGATGTCAAATATTAATGTTTAAGCATTTTTTAACAAGAAATCCCAAGATCAAAGAATTTATACAACTTGTAGCCAAGACAAATACGAAAGAGTTATTAAATACATGTCTTGTTTTCTTTCAGGTACATCGGATTCCAGGCAAAGTGGTGTTCAACTCCTCTGCTGCAATTCATAGAGTTTGTAGCCTTAAAGCTGCAGAGAGGCTCTTTCTGCTGGTGAAGGAAGACTCACCTTTGATGCTGTCTTCTCACTCTAGTCGAGGTGTCACCCTTTTACAGAAATCTAAATATGCATATGTTGTACATGAACAATATCTTTAAATACATTCAACAATATGGAATGAGAATTGAGGCAAAATCACCATTAATACTTCTCTGTGAAATCCATAGCAAAAGCCTCTTCAGTGCTGCAATCCAGACTGCTGGGGGACAGAAATCAGTGGAGCAGTGCTGTAATGACATGGAGCTGCCTGCAGAGGGAGCTAGAAGCCAGTAGAAATGCTGACGAAACATTGAAAATTGCCACAGGGGTGAGAACTAAGAAAGAGGAGGGGGAAAGGAGTGAAGAGCAGTCTGAAGAGGGGGGGAAATGTATTCTGGAGTCTAGGAAACGTACACGAGAGATGAGAGAGGAGGAGAGTGAGGAGAGGCTGAAGAGTGACGAACAACATGAATCACAGACTCTGAAAAGAGAAAGAGGGGAGGATAACAGCAGAGGGGCAGGAAAAGAGGGACTTCAGCACTTCAGGGTTGTGAATAATGTAGTAGATCTTGATATTGAGAGTAGTAAAGAGAAAGATGCAGAGCAAAATGAATCAAACTTTAAAGGTAGTAGATCTGATCACACAACAGCAGAGCAGGAGTATACTGTGGAAAACTGCAACAGGACAACAAATCCCCTGGGAGTAGATCAATTATCTGAAAAGGTGGAAAATGGTAAGAAAATGAACCATTCCAAGAGAGACGTAACTTCTAGATGTAAAGATAAAACAGTCCTGAAAGCTCACAGGAACAAACCATTACTATGTTTTTGCATCTCAGTTTCTTTTAGGGTTAACTGCAAGTGCAGTGGATCACTGTCCAGGTGCCTCTGTGCCCAGGTATTTTTATTTTTTTTTACCTTCAGTGTATGTCTATCATATATTGAAATTTAAATGTGTTAAATTAATAGCAAACAAAGAGCTTTAAATTTCTGAAATAACTTATTGTTGACTTTATTTAGAAAAGGGTAAATTAATAATTTAATCTGAACATGAACACATCACATGGTCCCAAAAAAAGACACTGACATTTAGTGAAAATGTAGCAAATACTAATGGGATAAATATATTTTTATAGGAGGTAAGCAAAGTGATTGGTGCAAGTCTAAGCAGACTACTGGGCTGGAAGGCTGACCTAAAGAACCCACTATTGGAGGTAAATCAATTTGAAAAGTTTGACCCGCGTATGTATGACCCTTAAGAGTTTTGACTCGCCTTTGACTGAGTCCAAAACTTGCTTTCTTTTTTTTCTTGAGTTTTATTTAACTAAAAGAAACAAATCACATTTCTTTCCAACGCAAAAAGCTACTTGCATTGTCTGCAGTCACAAAACTACACAAATGCATATTCTGAACTACACACAGGCTCTCAGCACAACTCAAACTGTAAAAAAAAACTATCATGACCCGCCCACAAAGAGGTGAGTGCAGTTAAAACAGTGTAAGAGTCTTTTCATGGGTCATTTACTGTTTTTGATTGCAAAACGTTTTGAACCACTCAAATACTAAGTCCTCTCATTTCAGATCTAATTTAGTAGTTGCATGCTCTGTTTTTTTCTTTTTGAATGCAGATAAATGTGTCTTTGAGTGACGACTACTGCCTGCTGGGGATCCCATTGACCAGGTGATGCACTTTTTTAAGTATAACAATTTACTGTGCTGTTGTTTTGATGGTCGTTCAAAACAACATGCATACATTGCACCTCGGTTTTTCTGCTACAAACGTATCCTTTGAATGTGTTTTGTTTTGTGTTTTTACAGTTATAAAAAGTTAAGTATCAAATGTGGTAATTTAACATGCTTGCATTTAAACCTTATGGTTGCTTATGAATTGTTTTCATCTTGTGGTTTTATTTCATTTAAAATACAGTGATAAATAATGGTGCTTTCACTTTCCCCTCAGGAGTCCTCTGGCTAACCGCGGTTACATTAAAACCACAGGTCTGAGGTCTACAATAGCCTGGGCCATGGCCTCGCTGGTTCAGATACAAGTAAGCTGCAAGATGCCTAGTCCTTTCTTTTATAATTTATTTTAATGTAAAAAAAAAAAGTTTATTTAAGCAAGTAAGAGCCTTTTTTGCCAAATTTCGCAAGCAAGGGTTTTGTATTTGTATATGCTGTACAATAGTTTTGTGTATTTAATGTGACCATGAAGTATTTGCATGAACTCTGAGTAATTTACTGTTCTTGTAATGTTGCCCTTTTGTTACCGTCACACTATATGTGGTTTATTCCACTGTTTACTGTCTTCTGTTCCCCAGCCAGGCTTCAGTGTGGTTGATCCAATGTGTGGGGTGGGAACCATCTTAATAGAAGCTGCACAAGAACACAAGGTTGGAGCACAAATATGTTAAATAGCTGTTTTTTTAAATAAAACAAGATAAAATCTTTAATCCGTTAATGCAAAGAGAGTTCTGAAATAAAACACAATAGACTTCTAACTGAGTAATATGTCACATTTGGTTCAGAGCAATTTCAGCAACACTATTGTAATGTGATAACCTGCTGTCATCGAAATCCTTTAGGCTGCATGTTACCTGGGTATGGACATTGATGATGGACAGCTGCTGAAAGCCAATGAGAACCTAGCGTTTGCAGAGCTGGGGAGCAGAGTACACCTTCTGAAAGCTTCATCTATGGGTAGGAAACCTGGAGAAATGATCACTGAGTTAACACAGATAATCCCTTGCTTTCTATTTATAGAGATGGGGAGTGTTTGGAATATTTAGATGTTAGAACTTGGTAAAGGTTTCTAGACTTGTTAGACTTATTTAAGGCGTAAAGTTTTTGGGGGGTGTTTTTTTTGCAGATAATTGTTTGTTTCAATTGTTAAAAACATGTTTTCTGTAAAATGTATTTGCATGACAGGAACAAACCTTTTTTTAATTGACTTTTTTTTAATTAATGTAAAGGGATTTGAGCACAAAATATTCACATTAAATTGCATGGTTTTATACAAAACTGCATTGCCTTTTAATGAAATAAAAATATTGTAATATGTTTGTAATTAACTTAACCATTTTGTATAAAAACATAAATTATTTAGAAAGATTTTAATATGCATCCCAATGAATTGTGGCTTATTTTTTACTCACCACTTGACTATCAGGCAAATCCCATTAAGATCCCAGATCTCTTTTGCAAGGGAGGCCTGGGCCTGAAGGCAACTTATTGTACTTCTTTTTGGTCTCTTATGTTACTGTGTAACTCATGTTGTATTTCCTGACTGGAAATCTTGAACTGGGAGTTGTGATTCTTGCACCAGGAATTAAATACTGTTTTTCTCGTATGTCTCTTTCTGTGTGAACAGCCTTGCCTCTGCCCAGCTCCAGTGTAGATGCTGTCATCTGTGACCTGCCGTTTGGCAGAAAGTTTGGTACCAAAACAAACGTGGCTGCCAACCTGCCGCTCATCCTCAGTGAGATGGAGAGGTTTGTTTCTCTGTGTGTTAGTTTCAAATGTTTTCACTTAAAGTGTTGCAAAATTATATAAATATGTGTTTAAACTGCAACTAATTTTAGAAATATTTGTTTTTTTTTTATTCAGAATCCTCCGGCTTGGTGGCATTTTGGTTGTTCTCCTGACTCCTCAGTTGTCTTCTGTCCTTAAAAAACTCTTAATCCAAAATCAATTTGAGCCAAAGTCTAATGAGGAAGTAAAGCTTCAAGCTGGGATACAAAACTACCTTGTTCCATCCTCAGAGCAGCATCAGGAGGCGTTTCATATGTCATCCCTGAAGCACCAATCAACTCACAGAGTCAGTTTAGGAGCAATAGATGGACTCATTCATAAATATGTGAAAACACTATTTTAATCAGCATTGATAAAAGTTACATTTTAGTCCATTTTAACCAAGCTCACAAAAACTGAGTAGAGCAACAACTACAATAAATGTTAGGATTAGGAAATCATTTTTTTAAACCAATTTTTATATCTGGTTTGCTTTTCATGTCAGTCAAGTTTTTGACCTGTTGCCATTTAACCTAGTTACATACTATGACAGCAGTTTATTGTTATTTTGTCTTTATTTAAAAGCTGTTATTATGTAATAAAAATGTCCCTATGTGATGTTGGAAAGTTTTTGGTGGTGTGACTCTTGCTGCCTGTTACAGACTTCTTGCACTGGCACATTGTTTTGCCATCTGCCACTCTTTAGCCCTGCTTAGCCCAGTTTTGCATGAGGGGCCAGACAAGCCAACTTGCAGCTTAGTGTTTTCATTCATTTTTTTTGCTCCCTTCCAAACTCTGCTTTTTCTTGCAAGAATTTTACAGTAACTGTCATTGTCTTTGCATGATTACATCAATGTGTAAAATTGGATTACACAGGTAACTTTACACTATAGTATGTATGTCATTTCAAAATACCTAAAGTTACTAAGTATGTTATATTGATAAATTATCTCATCTTGAATCAAAGTTGGTTACTCAGACATTAAAATTCAAAGGCCTCTGGCTTCTGATAAACACGTTAAAGAAGGCAACAGCATGAAGTCCACTGCGCATGCGCGGTGGAAGCCATGTTGGAGCTACAGTGGATTCTGGCTGCGATTTTTGACGCCGTATGCTTTTCTTAAAAATATCAGTTTTTAAATTTCGTCGGGGTTCGTCAGCCGTACGCGATTGAAAACAATGAACTCCAGTGTCGACCTGTCCCGGCGGAATCCGCAGGAAGATTTCGAGCTGATTCAGCGGATAGGAAGCGGCACGTACGGAGATGTGTACAAGGTAAAGAACTGCAGGGAGGGAAGCTTACGCGGAGTCGTTAAACATGTATAGATTTCCCATCTGATTGCTTATTTGTGAAGCTGTCGAAAACAAAAACAATTCGTAAGCATGATGAGTCGTTTCTAATCTAACGTTACGAGCATGTTTAGCAGATATTCACAGGCGCTGGTGTTTTTCTACCAACCATGTCTATAAATCCATTGTCGGACACAGTACCAAAACTGCACTGTGTTGATGTTTCTTCCTTGCTTTTGTTGGCAGACTGTACATACACTGACGTTGACGTAATTATAAAACCTGTTAGCTGTATAACAAAGTTTCCCGGCTTCTGTCAAACTATAAATTATCACACCTAATGGTAACTGCGGTTGTTTACTGCTTGTTGGGACGTCTGGGAGCTCTGTCCAACAACGGATACAGTTATCCTACTAGCACGGTGAAGCTAACCTGGCGCTTGCTTGGTTTCGTAGGAACGTTGTCAAAATATATCAGCAAGCAGTGATTTGGTATGGTAATGGAACATAAGAAGGAGGAGAGAGACAAACTATTATTTTGCAGCGAGTACAATATTATGTTTACAGGCTAAACATGTTAAAAACGACATGTCTAGCTTAGCCCTGACGAAGACTGACAGCTGTCTGGCTGGATAAACACTTTTACCGAAGCTCTACGGGTTGAATAAGCTACAATACGATTTATTTGATTTATTTTAATGAATTAAACTAGTAAGCAGCACGTGTACTAATGTCTGAACGGAGAATTCGATGTGCTAAGTTTTTGGAGTTTGACGTTTTGAAGGCCCTGCTGCGTCGGTCGCAATCTGGTATCCAAACTGGAAAGGCAGTTCCGGAGCAGCAGCCCAACACAGACAGCCACATCACCGTGTTTACTGCATGTCACATTCAACAAACTGCAATTATAATTCTTTAAAACATTTCCTTGAAGTTTATATTATCACTGGAAATCATACAATCGTGCTACAGGTCATAAAACCAAATGAGCCTGTGCAGAATGCATGGTGATAGTGTGAATCCATGCCTGGGTGGATAAAAGTCTTTTTAAGTTTGTTGTGTTCACAAAAAAAGACTGCCCTAAAGAATTGTAATTTTCTCAAAATCAATCGAATTATGTAAGAGAAAAGTTCACACACTTTTTAAAAGTTTGCTCACTGTTTGTTTTGGATACCCTCTGTTGTGAAATTTATGTTGACAGCCAAGGCAAGAAAAAGGTATTTGGCAAACTGGAGATTCATCACACTCAGTGATATCAACAGATTGTTTGGTCACCCTTCAGAATTCCTGAAGGGTGAAATCCCCATTTTTTTATTTTCTATTACCTATGTGGTCAGGTTGCAGATGCAACAGGTCTAGGAGAGAAACCCAGATATCCTTCTCCCCAGAGACACTCTTCAGCGTCTCTTGGGGGATTCCAAGGCATTCCCGGGCCAGAGAGGACTTATAATCCTACCAGCAAGTTTTGGGTCTTCCCCAGTGAGACATGCCTGGAAAACCTCCAAAGGGTGACATCTAGGAGGCATCCTAATCAGATGCCTGAATCACCTCAACTGACTCTGTTTGATGCAAAGGAACAGTGCCTGTAGCCCAAGCCCCCTCTTGGATGATGGAGCTTCCCACCCTTTCTGTAAGCCTGAGCCCTGCCAGGAGGCTCATTTTAACTACTTGTATCCAGGATTTCATTCATAATCCATACGTCATAAACGTAGGTGAGGGTTGGAACATAGACAAACCAGATGAAAAACTAAAATGAAATATTTTAACCACGTGACTGATATCAATTCCAGTCATATGATTACCATGTCATTCTTTGGAGTGATTTTTGCATTATGTATCCTCCTGTACTTAAGTTAATCTTGTTTGTTTCTAATTAAAGTTCTGTATCTTGCCTTGTTGGTGACAGATAGCTCAGACAGAATATCTTCAGCAGGCCGGCAGCTGGGAGCTAAGTTGCCTGCCAAACATGTCACAAACAGTACAGAGCTGATTAATGCGCACTTATAATATCTTTTGTATAAACAATGAAAATCATTTACCTGGTTACCAAAGGTTTTCTCTCTCTTTGTTGCTAATGGCAGATGTGTCCAATGATAAGGTTGGTATGTTGTTTAGACTTATCACGTGGGGCATGCCTTCATTCATGTTAATGGCAGGTGCTTGCAAAAGGTCAGCGCTCAAATGTGTAACTGTTGGATTAAAGGATGTGCTTCTGAGCACCAGGGTGTTTGGTAAGCGTCGTGGATGCCTATATTTGGTTCTACCACTGGGAGAAAAAGTGTGGCTTGGATAGGAATGTTTGAGCAGGAAACAAAGCATGAACTTTGTTAGCTTGTTTTCTCCTCCGTTTGTAGCCCTGCCTCTCTGTAATCGCAACCAAAGTGTGTGTGTATGTGTGTGTAGGGGGGTGGCTAATGTGGAGGACAGGCCCTTTGACCACCAAATCAGATTTGATCCACCAAAGAATTTGCCCCAGGAGGACCTATTTAGTGTCTAATCCTTTTTCTTTTCTTTTAATATTGTCAGGCTGCTAGAAATGCTTTCATAGACAAGTAAGGATATGAAAAGTAATATCCCTATTAGCATTTGGGGTTGGGCAATTTGTCAGTGTTTCACATTGTGTCATTTAGACTTACAATAGAACAAAAAGTCAAATCAGTTCACAACTTCATTTTTTCCCCTCACGTTTGAGGCTTTAAGAATCTTTTAAAGATGTGAGTTTATAAATTCAACCCTTTCTTTTCAGAATTATACATTGTTAAACTAAAAGCAGCATGCTTTTGTTTACCAACATGATTGGAGTACAGTGTAATAAATCAAAGATAAGAGAATACTTGACTTTGATGAGTCTGGCATTATCATTCTACTATTAAAGCACCCATATGTATTAATTTGTCACTTTATGTGGGTGGAACAGAGGAACCTCTATGCTTTCATTTAGCATTCCCACATTATTATTAAACTGCCTGTAAACAGCTTCAGTAAAGACAAGTAGCAGCTTGATGGATTGCTCTGAAGTCACAGTAACCTGCACCAGAGGTATTGCTGTTATAACTGCCTTGTTGTGCTGTAGTAGGCATATATCCACTGTGTGTGTGTGTGTGTGCGTTAATTTTCTTAGATGACCGTTGTGGCTTCTGATGTAAGAATCTGAGACAAGGCATCGCAATCAGTCAATGTTAAGCCACTCTTAGTGCATAGTCTGGAAACACATGGCTCTCTGGGTCTTTTTTTTTAAACTTCATGAATGGGTCGAGGTCTGCTAGTATGTCTAATGACCTTTTTACTGTTTATAAGTCTTACTACACGTGTAACAATATTTATTATCATATATGTATATACGTATACACACACACATATATATTATATGATATTATATTATATTACATGATATTATATTTTATATTATATTATATTATATTATATTATATTATATTATATTATATTATATTATATTATATTATATTATATTAGAGGTGTGCCGATCGATCGGTCACCGATCACAATCGGGCCGATTTTCGTGAAAAACTGCATGATCGGTGATCGGCGATCATTGGCTCTTTTGCCGATACCGATCACGTGCTTCTCATACCGGTACTTTGCAGC
>JAVKLF010000073.1:6593630-6613235 GCA_034783495.1 Millerichthys robustus | reverse complement strand
ATATTATATTATATTATATTATATTATATTATATTATATTATATTATATTATATTATATTATATTATATTATATATGAGAATGAACAAGCACAATTGTGAGCTTGGCTGATCTTAGCTTTGATGCTCCTTGACCTGCCATAAAAGTAGCAATTCTGTGAAAGACCTCATCAGATGAAGCCACACTAATTGTCTTTTTCTGTAATTATAAAACACTGGTATCCTTAACAATTATACCGTGATGAAGTTTGCAATTTCCTGTAGAACGCACTTGCTGTGTATGTGGGTGGCATAGGCTGGCGGTCATGGAATTTAGGAATCCCTATTTCCTCTGCCTGTGTGTTTGTTACACTCTCATTGTTTCACACTAGTCTAACTGAGGAAGGCAGTTAAGCAGAGAGCTGCAGTATGACATACCGGTACACAAAATCAGATAATTGCATGATTACATGCACAGCAACATACACAGGTGGCTGCAGAGTCACAGCTAAAGTTGTTGAACCCCAACCAAACTGTTTTTGTCACAGTTCCTTTGTTTGTTTGCACTCAGTGATGGATACATAGACATCAGTTGATGTAAATAAAAGTATGGTATTTTATATTCCCATTTAATTTATATCATGCAAATAAATTTATTTCCCAGTTTGACAGCTGTGATCAGCTATGATCTTAATTTGTTTTTAATTTCTACTTATTGCTTTTGATAAAGGTGCAGAATCAGGTGACAACTTTAACTAATTAATCCATACAGGTGGTCCAAATCAACATGTTTGTCAAAATTTGCTAAGGTAAATGTCATACAGTATTGTTAGCCAGATCTTAGCCTGCTACAAATACAATAAAGCATGTTCAGACAGTTCAACAAGCAATCCAGAAATACTGCTTTATTAATCACTGACTAAGCAATGAAATTACTGCAAAGATTAGTTCTTGGTTTGTCCCCCCACAAGTGGAGACAACACCACTCTGTTGCGCAGTACAACCGAAAAGAAAAGGTAATATGTACAGTTTGACAGGTGATAGTCAGTGAACAGTTCCCTTCAAACAGGCAGAACATCTGCCAATCTTGTCACAAGGTCTGATTGAGCAAATGAAGTTCTGGTTATTTTTTAATGTTTTTTTTCACCAAGACGCTATTTTCCATCTTTGAAGTTTAATTAAATCCTGTTAAGTAAACTTGATTTGTTTTAGCATCGACTGATTAAGCTGCATTTAGTTTAGTTCTTCTCTAAAATAATGCCTGCTTAGGGTTTGGATGGGTCGATGTATCAGCAGTGTGTGAAATGTGTGCAGTGGGACTTCACAGACCAATGCTAAATGCTTATTCCACAGAGTTAGGTTTCCTTATATCCAACATCTAAAACTGAAGGCTTTGAATAATTAAAGGAATCGCTAGGCTGTTCAGTTTGAAATAGACCTGAGAGGTTTTGGATTATTCTGTTGGATGCTTTCACATTTCAATATTTTTTTTCGAGTGGCTATTTTGTCAGAACAAGGGTGCTAATTTAACAAACTTGAAGGGATTTAGTTATCGCCTCACCTGTGCCTCCCCCTGAGGCAACGCCGTATGAATGGCTGAGCGATCTATCCAATAAGATCAAGTCTGGGAAAACATGCAGAGCAGCATCTTCACAATCCTGCAAAATGAAATGTTACATTCATGTTTGCGTTGAACCTAAACTTCATACAGATTAAAGATGCTTTTATTGAGAAACAGAGCAATTGTAAATACCTGAGCACATAAGAAATGTTACATGACTTATACAGGTTGCTACAGTCACATCTTGTTTTATTGACACATTTCAAAATTGGGGAAAAAAGATCATTTTTGTTTTATTGTGGTCATTTACATTAATACAACTCCCACCATAAATCATAATGTTTTATAGCTATCTGATCCCGTAGTGTTGAGAGTAAGCTTTTATCCTGAAGGTCATTGTTTGTTTTGTACCTAAAAGACTTTTTATGTTGCGCTGTGTCAGCATTACTAATCATTTATAGCTCAGTACATTAGTCGAGTTGCAGGTTTTTCCAGTGATGTAATTTATTTACATGACATCGGAACGGTCTGATTTGGTGATCCAGCCTGGAAATAATTTTTTTCAAATTGTTTACTTTGTTTTTTTTTATCTTTAAATTTATCCTTAATAAGCCAGCAAAGGTTTTATTATTGATTCTAGGTTGTTGTTATTCAATTATTAAAAGCTGAAGGATTTTATTTGTGAATCATTGATTTAACAAGTTTTGCTTATAGTTTGGATATTTTTACAAATTCCATGCTTTTCTCATTAGTGCATTGTTCAAGACTTCTTATGAAACTTTTTCAAAGCTTCTTGTTATCGGAAAACAAGCATACATTTTAAAACGGCTGTCGCCTCGTCATTTCTCAACATAAGATGAAGTTGGTGTAAAACTTTGACATAAAAGGTAGTGAAAGGCACGCATTCTTTCAGCAACTGCTAGGCTTTAAACTTTCTATTTTTGCTTGAATATTCTTATTTGCTATATTGAAATAGTGGGGAAAAGCGTAAAAATAGTCTGGCTGTTGTGACTGACCGTGACACTGACTGATGTGAGTAATCGCTGATCTGTCTGCTGACTGAAGACACACTGTCTCTGCTCTCCACTCTGCTTCCATCACTTCAGCCTTTTCTCTTTGCAACTCTTTGTGTCTCTCCCCATCCCACCACTTTGTTTTTTTATGGCTCTGCCTCCGTCATTCCCCTTTTTGCCTTTGCTCTTGTCTTTTCTATTGTTGCTAGTTAATAATTTGACTGTCTTGTTTTTATGTGAATGTAGTGGACTCACATAAGCAATACTTGGAGGTCTTGATGGTGACTTTTTAGTTGCTGTTTGTACCATTTTATTTTTTGTTTTTCTTTAGCTGTGTGGTCTGTCCCTGTTCATGTGGGATAACATCTCTATCAGCACATTATGCTTCACTTTGTCAAATAAAACTTAATGAACTCTTAATAAAACTGAATGTGTGAAATGTTTTAGTTCTTTTTTTATTTTTCCCCAGAAGTTTTGATTTACATATTCATATCTTTTTCATTCTCTCACTTATCTCATATTTCTGCACTGCTTCAGAGTCACACACCCACATCCGTGGTCTAAAAGAAGTTGGCAATTCATGTCTCTGAAAAAGACTATCTTTTATTCATGTGCTTTATATATAATTCCTCTTTTTCCCTGCTGGCACTGCTCCTAAGTGTAAAAATAGTTCACTATTTATAGAAAAAAGCACCCTCTGTCGTCATGTTTTCCCTAATCTTCACATTTTGTGTGGGTCTTTTACAGAATTTTGTTTATTTTTCATATAGAAGTACTTCAGCAGGAATATGTGTTTTTTAGTATCTGAGATGGGATATGGACGTTTTGCTAACAATGTTGCATTGCTTTCCAGCTTCACCTTTTGTGCCAAATGTTTTATTGTTTTTAGGTTTCTTTTGTACAGGGAAATATTCCATTTTTCACTAAGCCTGAAACAAGGAGCATCTGGTGTTTAGATAACTTCATTTGATGTTTTCTGTTGAACACGCACTTGATCAGTTCTCATCTTTTTGTTCTTTCAGGCTCGGAATGTAAACACAGGAGAGCTGGCTGCTATCAAAGTCATCAAACTGGAACCTGGTGAGTTACCTCTTCTTTCTATTCCTTTATTTCCTTTTTTGTCGCTAAATTGTGTGGTCTAGGTCTTTATTAACCCCTCATTTTCATTTATTATCCGCTGTTCTTTTAATTTATTCCTCTCATTTTTTTATGCCCCAGTTTACTTATACTTTAAAATAATACCTCTGGTCCTCCTCCACCCCACTACTTTCATCCTTTGCTTTCCCGCTTCTTTTTTTTTTTTTACTTTTACTAGGAGAAAAGCAGAAAAATTAAAAAAAAGTTTTAAGGTTACAGGATAATCATATTTGTGTTAATTGCTGAATAATTTAAACTAAATTGGTTGTTTATTAATTGTTTGTTTTGCATATGAAAGCAGAAACAAACAAAAAAAAATTCAATGTTGTTCGGTAGGAATAAGGAGGTTAAGGCAAATTATTGCTTTAATGATGTGTGTTTATACGTGTTTTGAATATAGGTGAGGATTTTGCTGTCGTCCAGCAGGAGATCTTGATGATGAAGGACTGTAAGCACTCTAACATTGTTGCCTATTTTGGCAGTTATCTCCGGTAAGTGTGTGAATGTGTGGGACAGCTGTGCAATATGTGGTTGCAGCTGTTATTAAAATGATTTTTGGTGATATCAGAGCCTATTTTACTGTGTGAAAAAAAGAGCGATGCTCTGATTATGACAGAAGTGTGAAGTGAAGTATATATTTAAGCGCTTTTGACAATGCATTAAGGTACACTCAGTATTTTTGTTTGTTTAGGAGAGATAAGTTATGGATCAGCATGGAATACTGTGGAGGAGGTTCTCTGCAGGATATTTATCATGGTAAAGGCAACATGTAACTAACTGTTCAATAAGATCCTTTATTGATTTTTTTTATTTTACTTATCATTTCTTTTTTTCCCTGCTTCTTTCCAACAGTAACTGGGCCTTTGTCAGAGTCTCAGATAGCCTACATGTCACGTGAGACACTGCAGGTATTTTATACATTGTCACAATTTACACAAACTCTATTTTAGGTAAAGAAGTGGAATATGTTTAAGTGCTTTCATTATTTATTTCTGTGTAGTAGGGCTCCACTGTATTTTAAATAAGCTGTGGGGTTCATTGGTTCCAAAACTATAGGCTGAAAATATACAAATACTGAGGGGAAAAAATAAAAATACATATTTAAAATATGAGTTTAGTACGTCCCTGTTTTTTGAAGTCATCCTAATTCGTAAAAGATTCTTGTTTTTTTACTTTAACCACTAAAGTTTCATTCTTTCCTAGATAACGTTAGAGTCAAAAGGTCAGTAATATCAGCTGCTATTTATTTCTGTTCACAGGGTTTATATTACCTACACAGTAAAGGCAAAATGCACAGAGACATCAAGGTGAGTCTTGACAAATTTGTATGAAATAGAAACTCTTACATTTTAAACTTTTTTTTTACCCTGACATTCTATGTGTGTAGTATTTTATGTTGCCTTTGAAATATTTATGAATAAGAACAAAATACAAAAATCTTATTTGCAAACTCAATTAATCCCTATTTTTGATACTGATTTTAAAAAGAAGTATCAACTCAGTTGTTTTGAATGAATTATGTTAAATCAGAGCTGATGCCATTCTCATTCATGTAAAAAAAGTTTTTAATGACATTTAGCTTTTTTTTTTTGTTTCATTTGTTTATGATTTTTAAACAAATTCAAATTGGTCTGCTTTCTTGTGTTTGATACTAACATGGTATATTTTCATTTTTACAGGGAGCCAATATTCTCCTGACAGACAGCGGCTATATTAAATTAGGTGAGAGGAAAGCATTCTCTCTGAGTAGTTTGTTCTGTAAAATATCATATGTGACGAGCCTTATTGGCAGACTTTGGTTTTGTTTTGTTTTCTTACAGTTCTTGTGCTTTCCTTCTGTTCTCCATAGCTGACTTTGGTGTATCAGCCCAGATTACAGCAACTCTCGCCAAAAGGAAGTCATTCATTGGAACACCTTACTGGTGAGTTTCACCTCCTTTCACATTCCATGTACGTACAGTATAGTGACTGCATGCAGGACTTCCATAAATAGTTGGGTTAATTTGTAGGAATTTACTCATTTGATATTTAGTGGGTTGCTCTGTTTGAGTGTTTCATTTGTTGTCAGTGTGTTTCACTCATGATTTTATATTGTAGCTTAATAGATATCACAGAATTGCAATTTAGCTTCTTCTATACTAGCTTGGGGGTGGGGGGGTGGGGGGGGGATCTAATTTTGGTCTTGTGTCCAGCTGCTTTTTCTGTCCTATGTATTATCTCTTTCTTATCTACTGTTTCTCTCTTATTATCTAGGATGGCTCCGGAGGTGGCAGCAGTTGAGAGGAAAGGAGGCTACAATCAGCTGTGTGATATCTGGGCCGTGGGTATTACTGCAATAGAGCTGGCAGAACTACAGCCACCCATGTTTGACCTGCACCCCATGAGGTAGAGTTAACAGTGTGTGAGCTGGATTATTAGGCGTCAGCATGGCCTGCAGTAAAGCAGTAAAAAAAGTGCTGAAAAGAAAATCTGTGCTGTCAAAAGGCCGGTGTCCTTAATTAAATTTCTATTGATGCGAGGCGTGAATCTTATTTACTGCATTTTACATTTACTACACTGATACCTAAATAAACTAAGCTAAAATTTGATTTGTCTTGAATGTTTTCCTGTAAATATTCTTTACATTGTGGAATACTTGAGTCCAGATTGTTTGGAAATGACTTAATCACCCTTTTAGATCGATGGGCCACAACAAAGGCAACACGCATACAGACCACCTGACATTTACAACTTCTGCTTTTATAGGAAGTTGTCAAATTTACTAATAATTAGACAATTGATATATTTATTTTTTTGCACCTGGTTGCCACTTTCAATATTTCTGGAGCAGCAATAAGGGTCAACTTATGTTTTACACACTGCTTTCTTACTTTGTTTGATGTTTTTTGGTAGCTAAATAAATAAGTAGACGGTGTAAACTGTCAAATTGTTCTTCTGGGATTGTTATATAGTATTGAATTTTTTTTGAAACACAGAATAAAACATGTTTTTTTTTTTCAAGGAACTGTGATTTTGTATGCTGTTCCTTTTCCCAGCTGTCATAATCTGAGGTGTCATCTTTTTGCTTTCTCTCGGTCTCCAGGGCTCTGTTCTTGATGACCAAGAGTAACTTTCAGCCTCCGAAGTTGAAAGATAAAATCAAATGGTAGGACTACAAATTGTGCATGATTTGTTTGTTTTACTTGTGTTCATCAAATCAGCTATTGAGATTTCAGTTTCATCAGTGCTTCCTCTCAAGGTCCAATAATTAACTCCTCTGTCCATTGTGCCTTTCCTCTCTTTCTTTACCAAACAGGACAAATAATTTCCACCATTTTGTCAAACTAGCTCTAACCAAGAATCCAAAGAAGAGGCCCACGGCTGAGAAACTGCTGCAGGTGATAAATGAAGCTAGATTTTTCTAGAGCCTTTAAAGCTTTAATGATGCTACAAACACAGATACAATTGAGTTCCCTGCAAATACTTTGGTATTAATTGTCTGTGCCTGAAAAATATACCTTGTCAGGCAAAACATTTTTTTTTACCATATTTACTGGAGAAACATGAATTCTGGGTAATGATATTATTGGGTTCAGATAAAATATTATTTAAAAAGTGACATTATAGGGATTTTGCCTTTAACATGGCTTAGATAACTCACTCTCTTGTTTGTTCTTTAGCACCCGTTTGTGTCGCAGCCTCTCGGCAGGACACTCGCGATTGAGCTGCTGGACAAAGCCAGCAACCCCGACCACAGCACATTCAACGACTTAGATGATGATGAACCTGAACCTGAGGTAACATTCGACCTCCTCCTGGTTATCTATTGGAAAAACTAAAAACATCATCAAGCAGGTCGGCATAGAAGTGATTGAGTTTTGCTGGATTTTTCTCCCATCTTAAATTGCCTCCTCCTGTCTCCTCAGTTGGTCTTTTATTGACCTTCTTGTTCATCCTTCAGCCTTCAATGTATTTCTGTTTCTTAATCTGGTTTATGCAGCTTCTTTTTTTGCTTTTTATCCCATTCCCCAGCCCCTTTTTCATTTTTTCTTTCTCCTGTTTATTTCCTGCTTTACATCTCCTCTTTTTCTCCTTGTAGCACTTCTCTTTTCTCCTTATATTTCCTCCTACTTCTCCTTTCTTTCCCCATTTTTCTCTTTTCTTTCACTTCCACCCCTCATTCCCTACCTCCCTCTCCCCAGTTTAAGTACAGAGGTCATTTCCTCCCCATAAGCCCCGGTGCTCGACGTGCACCCCGTTTTGCAGCTCGTAGGAAGGTACTTGTGTTGGCTGCAGTGATTTCATCCTAACACAAATCATTCTGCCGTTGTTTTGGCTCTTTTTTTTTTTTTGACCAGGGCTACAGAACTGAATGAACAGAGAGTGAATTTCCATTATGTTCAGTGTCTGCTGGTGTTGTCATGGAAGTTGTCATTGGTATGTGACATACAGGCAGTTGATGGATCACCCAAGGCTGTTGCATAATAAGTTCAACATTCCAGGGAGGTCTTGTATTTTAATGTTTAAGTTTTAGATATCGGCTTTTATGGAACCCTAAAATCAGAAGCATCATAATCACCACGTTCTTCTAAAATTTCAAACATTTATCAATTAAGCCTGGAAGTTTGTAACTTTTGTCAAACTCCTTCAGAGCACAGTGGAATTAAGGATTAGTGTCCTAATTTCAAAGACCTTTTTCCATAAACACTCTGCTATTATTAGTTAGTTTAGCTAGTCGAAAATGACTGATTTTATTTTTGCTTCTTATGTGATTTTCAGAAGTTGTAAACATATCATTTACAGTACTTACCCATGACAACATCAGTGAGATTCTACTATTTTGTGACAGCAACAGAGATGATGAAGTAATGTTTGGGTTTAATGATGAAGAACTCGGTCTACGTTGACCCGGTAGGTTGGGTCTTATGTCAACCGCAGAGACCAGAAGTGACTGGGTGTGAATTCGACCTAGCCTTCAGCTTCATTCCTGCCCCTATCCTGGCATATGTCCTGTCACCTAGCAACTGTGATGGAGCAAAATAGAAAAAATTAAAATTCAAACTAGCAAAATATTAATATATTAATATTATTTATATTATACATTAGCAAAATTAGTTTAGCTGCAATTCTTGAAAACTTGAGAGACCCACTATACAAGCTCATTTGCGATGAATCTGACAAGAACAATATTAAGAACATGTCTTTTCAAATGACTCTTAACAATTTGGACAGCCTTCAGCAGCGCATCGCTGTGACTTCATCGGCCTTGAAATTTAGCCTTGAATTTGGACACAGCCATTGTTGCACTCTATCCAGGATGAAAATTGCCATTCTTTTTTCTGTTTGCACAAGCTGGTGTCATCAAAATTAGAATCCAGATCTTAACGCTAAAAGATAAGTTGTTGGACATTGGTGTCAAAGTAAACCTGTTCAGTTTGTTTGAAAGAATAAAACTCTCCATTTGGTGGTTTGAAAGTGCTGCATAAAGAGTGCATGTAGAAAAGAATGAGGAACGATCAGCTTATGAAAGTCACTTTGAACTACTTTTACTGGTTAAAATAAAAGTTTCTAACCACTGTTTTGATGTCGTGAGAAAATATTTTTTTTTCATTGATATATGTAGTCAAACAAACAGTGGTATTGGTTTGTTATCTCTGGAACGTTATAAGCATGGCATGAGGTTGCTGTGTTTTAGCTGTTCGATAAGAAGTGATTAAATCTATAAGCATCATGGATGTTAATGTATTTGACTAAGAAACAAAACATTTCAGCTCACAGAGACTTGAATTGCACAAAAAGGAGAAGTCGGATGTTGCTGCCAGGAAAGGATTTTGTTTGTGCCAGTGACTGGGTTGCTATGTTCTGTTGCAGTGTGCAGCTGGCTGTTTTGCTGTGTCATGATCTCCAGCCCCACAGGAAATGGCTGAGGGCTTAAGTTTTTTTTTTTTTTAATCAATTGTAATCTTCTCAAGTCTCGTGTGAACTGCTTCACTGTATATAATCTTTGAACAGTTATTTGACCTCCTACGTGTTCCTGTCCTTCCAGTCTCCAGTCTCTGTTCCTCATCGTATACGTTCTACCAGCAGGAGCACCAGAGAAGGAAAGACCCTGTCTGAGATAAACTGTGAGTCCGCTGCCACGAAAGTCTCCATTTTTTTGAAGTCATTCATCTCATTCGTTGTACATCTCTTTATCTCCCATTCTGTCTTTCTGTCTCTTTGGCTCTTCACAGTTGGACAGGTGAAGTTTGATCCCATTTTGAGAAAGGAGACAGAACCTCATCATGAGCCGGTGAGTAATTAGGCGTGGCGTTGTAATTGTATGAGTGCAGGTGAGATTATGTTTGTGTGGTTGTAACTTCACCACCCAGTAACAGAAAGCACATGACTAATCATCCATATTGTCAGTGTGTATCGAATCAAACTTGTCGATCCACATTTTTATTTTGGGTTATAAAATGTTAGAAGATAGTAGAGCTTATTGAGCAATTTTGAAGGGGTTTTACATTGGATTAGCTATCCCTGTCAAAACAAACCATCAATGAAGATCTATTACGCATTTGGTAAAAATTACATAGATTTAGTGTTTAAAAAAAGATAATTAAATATATGGTAAAAGCGAATGGCTAGCATTAAGAGCTGTGTTTTCATCACTTGGATCTTTTCTTGGAGTCTTTGAGATCTTTTCTCTGCTTCCTTATATTTGTCTCCAGACCTGAACAGACTTCAGGGGGAGACATTTAAGACCCTAAAACTTGCCCTTGATGTTGGGTTGGAGTTTGTTTTCTTTAAAGAACATGGCTATTGGCAGCCTACGGGTCAATCCAGCCCACCAATGAGTTCTTTAAAAATATATACAGTATATATGTATTTGGGTTTTTTGGGGGCTTTGAGTAACTGTGACTGCCTGAGCAATTTAAGTGAATAGACCTGTTATAGAAACTAATTTAAGGGAAGGAGTTATTGGGTTAGTTATTTTATGAAGGCAAACATTTTTAAGTCTTAATGTATTTTTAAAGCTGCAGAAATGTGTGGTTTTGAGTAGAAAATGAAATGAGAAAAGTTCAAGCACAGTAACGACATGTTCATCATCACTGTCTTCCTACAATTTCAACTTTTTGATGCACTTTCTTCATCCTACACTCTATTCTGGTTGGCTGGGAAAATCCACTTCCTTTGTGCTGTTTAAGCTATAAATGTCATCCACACTGTCAGTCATTGTTAGGTAAAATACATCACTTTCCATCAGATTTCACCCACTCATCAAAGATTATTAAGCAGTATTTAATTTGTTTTTTTGTTTTTTGTTTTTTTACTTTCATCTCTGAGATTTATTCACTTAATGGAGCTAAGATATGTATAATGTAAGAAATTAAAAAGCCCTTACCAAATTTGTATTTTCATACATCATTAATACATCAGTTTTTTTAGGCAAAATCAATTGCCAGGGTATATAGTTTTTGTTATAAAAGGAATGCCATAATAAACAAATAAATGTCTTTATGATTCGCAAATCTAACATTGCACAAAAGCTGAGCTTCACTCAGAAATATACAGCTAGTGTAAGATGGTTGCTTCTATTCATTTCACTTGTTTTCTAAAGGAAGAAAAATAAATTGCCCTCTATTAATGTTGTATTTTAAAACATGCTTTTGATACATCTGTGGATTTTATTGATATTTCTTCTTGTTTTTTCTTATTTGTACCTGAAAATCTTCACACATTCATTCCTGTCTCCTTTCTTGTCTTGACTTTAGCCTTGTTTTTGGTTTTAATACATGTTTCATCTATCATCCCCTTTCTTGGCCCTGAGTATCTGTTCCTCCCTTTTTCCGACATTAGTTTAGGTTAATGTATTAACTGAGGTCTCTCTCGCTCTGTCTTGCTGACCAGTGTGATTCTGAGCCCTATCTGGACTGTGTTGAGGAGCTCTACTATACCGCGAGATCTAATCTGGTAGTACTCCCTCTGTATCTGCCTCATTCGTCTATTCGTCTATCAATATATTAGCTGCTTTCTCTTTGTTTTTTCCATCTCTTTTCCAGTTCTTTCTTACGTTCCTTTTGATCATTCATAAAAAGTAATCAAAGGATCTGTTTTTGTCCTTCTTTTGGATCTTTTGTTTTCTGAGCTGTTGTCTTTTCTCAGCCTGACAACATTTTCACAGCGTTGGTTCGTTTTCTGGTCTGTCTGTCCACCTTTTTTCCAACTTTTGCCACACTAATTGATGTTGTAGTTGTCATTGTGACGCACATTTTAACAAACGTGCAGAGGAAGGTTGGAGGTCAGATAAAATTACTGGGCTGCAACCAAATAGGTCAAAAATGCATTCAATGTTTGAATGTTTGCTGTATTGTGTTGTTTGACATACGCCTAATATTTCTCCTGACAGAATGTTTTGTTTTTCTTTTGTAATCTAAAATAAATCTCTTTCTAACTTCTTGTATGTTGTGCTTGACCATAGTCATTGAATCTTTTTTTTTTCATTTGTATTTTAGTGTTCCCTTTCAGAACACAAATCTTCAGTTGCATGCTTCTTGCCTTGTTTCTGTCTTGTAAAGTGTTCCTGTGACACAAAGATGTTCTCACATTGAGATTTTACATTACGAATGTCAGAATCCAGTTTTTGCCAGAATGATGCTAAATGTACATCAGCTCATCGGGGTTTTAAACAAACATAAAGCTAAATTACAGATGATTCAGTTGTTTAGAACACAGTTTGTTCACTACGGTCATCAGCAAATTTGGCTAACCTGAGCAAAACAAAGCATTACTGTCAAAGCATTCCTGTTGATCAGTATGAGCAGACTTTTTCAAAGCATAAAGCCTGCTCACAATGGGAGTACTTTACAGTAATATAGAGTATTCCTCAGTTGCAATACAATTTAAAAATATATATATATATATCATTCATTCATTCAAAACCTGCATGTCGATATTGTGGTAAGACTTCTTAACATAACATTGAAGCTTTATTCTTAAACCGACAAGTGACTTTTCTTGTAAGAAATCACACCCTGTTAATGAAGCAGCTGATTCGCTTCATTAGCGGAAAAGGCTATAGCTCTTGATAGTTTTGTTTTGTACCAGCAAATGTTGGCAAAAAATATAAAAGAGAATGACAACAAACATTTATATTTTGCCACCTTGGAATGCCAACTTTAATTAGTTTTGTGAATGTGTGAAAGAGAATTATTGAAGTGTTTATCTTTAAAGCTGTATGGTCTTCTTGAATTTATCATTAACGAAATGACAATGGTTCTTCATGTGGAGTTTTACTGGATATTACAGGTATACATTACAGTAGGACAAAACAAAACAAAAACATTACATTACATTATAGGCTTAAAACACTAAGAAAAGACCGAATCTCTGGATGTTTTGTTCTGAATCATCTTCAGTGGCGACATGAGAATCAGAGAACTGACAATTCCACCAGACATTACATTAAAAAAACACTTTTTGTGTACTTCCTTACCAGTTGATTAGGATTGAATAAGAATTCCTTTAATAGGGACCAGATGTTATTAAAAGACAACAAAAAAAACCATTCAGGTAATTTTGCACTATTGGGAATTTTTGCTACTGTTTTCAAGATTTACTTCCCGAGTGAATTCTTATCTGCATTTGCTGTTTTAAGAGTTTTATTTTGTACATTAAACACGTTAAAAAGAACATGAATGCAATTTGGAAATGATTTCTTCAAACCTCTGAGCACACAGATCTAAAACTTAATGATTCCAAGGTGGTAATTTTGTTCTTGTTGTATCTTCCCTCAGGCTACTGTAGCGAGAGTCTCTGAGATAATTAGGCTGTTAAGGAATTTGTAATTGCCATCATACCTATTTTTAACGTCAGTCTGTAAACTAAATACATAACAAATGTCTAAATAAACCTGATATAGTATACAGTAACAAAATACTAAAGCAGTATTTGTCTTTCAGGATTTGCAGTTGGAGTATGGCCACAATTCATCAAATCTGCTGGGAGAAAACAAGTAAGTCTCACTTTTAATTTCATTTTTACAGCTGTGTCAGTTGGACAAGCTAAACACTTTTGTAATTGGCCATTAGAGATAAAGTATTTTTATGCTTTAAGGTCATTGTGCATGATACCAGTAATTATTTATGATTAAAATATTAAAATAAACCTTTTGTTTGAGTTCTGCTTTCTAGAAAACTCAAGTTTGGATAGGATAGCCAAGCGATTTTTATTCTCTAAATTTGTTCATCCACAGCAAATAGGTTTGATGGGGATTTGTGTGTGTGTGTGTTTTATTCATTGTCTCACATTCTATAGTTTATATTTTATACCTTTCCATTGTCTCATAAACAGGAGCCTTCTTAAATCTGTCGAGGAGGAGCTACAGCAGAGGCAAGTCAACCCCTTTTTTGCATCTACATTGACAGATATCCTGATCTGTTGATGTTTTAACTAGACTCACTCATCAGCCAATCATTTAACCGCAGGACTAATTGTGCCAATCGTACACTACTAATGCTGCTGCAATGACTTCAGGCTGTCACGGCTCACATCATTTTAGCTTTTGCTGTTTTGTTTTTTCTGCTGTGGCTTGCTCTATACTTTGGAATTGGGAGAAAGCGGTGGCGCTTAGGTTTTTGCAAAGAGCATGGCTCTCACACACACAAGCACAAATACACACACACCTGTCCATTCACATACATGCACTGACAAATGTGTGTAACAGTACAGCCGGATTTTTACAATTATGCTAGCGAGTCTGGAAAAATGGATTTGCTCTGAAGATAATTATTATATATGCACTTTGTGATTTATGACTTTCTTCTATGACGGATGTCTTAATTTTCAGTTGTCTGGTTTTATTGTTTGTTTCTCCTTTTACCAGCTAAAGCTTAAGAGTGGGTCTGTCAGTATTTTTGATTTTTATGTGTTTTAAAGTTGTAGTTTTATTTAGTTTGTAGTTAATGAGATGAGGTACACCTCTTGTCTTGTAATTATTGTATAGAATTGTCTTCAAGGTTAATACAGTAGTAATGTAGAGTAATCTTTAATAAAGATTTCCTCTTTTGGACTGAGGCGGTTTCAGTGCAGGTTTAGACTAAGTATCTAGTTTTCAAAAGGTATAAATAACATATTATATTTATTGTGTATTTTCTTTAATGATCGATGGTACAAACTGCACAGTTTTGTCACCCCTCAGATTACATATCGCTGTTGTGCTATTTAGGCCCATTTTGGAAAAATCTCTATTCTGTCAAAATGAAAGAGTAAGGGTGAAAGAGTAATGAGAAGTAACCGAGGTGGGACCTGGGTCTCCTCCTTTTGGCATCTCTGAGTCTCTCTGTAAATGCTAAGCTACTAGAAAGTAGTCCCTGACATGGGTCCAAGAACTAGAAGAGCTCTAGATCTGTGTTGCCTGAAGATTTGTGTACGTGTGGTCCCAAAACTGCGTATAAATGAGCCCTTAATGCTATTAAAATGAAGCAACTATTTAAAAACAAACCCTGTCTTTTCTCAATCAAAGTGTTAGTACTAATAATTAATACAATGTTTACACCAAGTGTGGCACTTTTTGGCATATTTAAATAATTAAATAATAAAAGGTTTAAGTTATATTTAAATTAAACTGGCAACCCAGGGGCCATATCTGGCCCACAGGCAAGCTTAGTTCGGCCCATCTATGAATTCATTTAAAATCAAACCAGTCTTCAAATTTTAAATTAAATTTACATAACGGCAAATATTTTCTTGATGTCAGGTTTTAATAAACAGCCGCGTCTGCTTAAGATTTAGTAAATGTGGAACTTGGTGCTGAATAAATTATCTTGCTGCTTTCAAAAAGCTATATTTATTTTTTATTTTTTCTAAACTGACATTAAAAACAGCTTAATCGCTAAATGTTTTGCCATAGCTGTTGACCAACAAAAACAGTACTTAAGTTTAAAAGAGATATTCAGAATATGTTTGTTGTAAAAGTAATTCCAAAAGAAGATATTAGCTATCTTTGCAGTCACAAAGGCCAACATTTGTACATTTACAGAGTTTAAATTGTACCAAAACTAGAATCCCTTTCAGATCTGCCCTGGGTTTAGATGTTGGGTAGTTTGTGAACCGAGCTTTACTCAGCTCTCCCTCCCCCTCCTCCTTCTGCCTCCATCCTCTTCCTCCCGTTGTCACCTCCCATCATCTTTGCTTGCTCCTCTCTACCCCTTTACTCCTCCCCTCCTTTTCTTTCCCCACTGCAAAAATCTCTACTCCACTTTTCCTTTCTGTCCAACTCCCCTCCTGTCTTTCCCCTCCTCTCCCAGGGGCCATGTGGCACACTTAGGGGATGATGAGGATGAGGATGATGATGGTGCAGATGATGATGAAACACACACTCAGTAAGTTCCCTCTCGGTCTCAGAAGCTAGAAGCCTCTCCTTCCATGTCTCCACATCTATATTTTATTTTCCTTGTGCGGCCCTCCCTCGTTTCTACTGGGAAAAAGAAGAAGATGAGGTGGAAACATGGAGGAAGGCTTTTGAATTTACCCCAGTTTCATCCGTACATCTCTGCGCAGCACACCAACCATTATGCCACATATGCCACCTTTGTTTGTGTGTGTTTAGTGCTTGTGTGTGTGCGTGCGTGCGTGCGTGTTTCCACACTATAACTGCTGCCTATTGTGAAGTTCTAAAGCTACTCACATCCTCCAGAAGTTCTTTTTAAATTTGCCATGTCCTGAATGACTGAGAATCTGTTTACACTTTGAATTTGTGTCTATAAATTGTCATAGATGGCAATCTAAAGAAAAAATTGTGTGGAAAAAACATTCATTTGCTTTAGATCTTTGAAAGGTCACAAATTACAGCCTTGATGTTACATTCTAGTAAGATGAAAGCTAAAGTACAAATGTTTGCATGTAGTAGCTTTAAGGTTTCACACTAAATGATGAGATTAGTTTCATTGCTTCTGTATCTGGTGCTCATCATATTGTCATCTTCTTTACTGTCACTTTGTTCTTTCTTGTTTTCCATTGCCATCTGCGTTTTTTGCTCTGTGTGTGTGTGTGTGTGTTGTCCTCTCCTGCATTTGCCGTTAAAAAAAGGAATGTAAGGTTGGCATCCTGCCACTTCACTTATTGTGTGAAACCCAGACTTCTGTATTTGGCCAAGATGTTTCTTGGCAACACCCCCCAACACAAGTCAGTAAGGGATCCTGTTCTTTTTCATTGTTGGATCCAATAGACATGAGCTTGTTATTGTCGTTTTAATGGATAAATAGGAAAATCAAACGATTTACAGCTATTAACATACTAAAAACAAGCTAAAATTGCAAGGACTAACTTTGTGTTTGGTAAAATATCACATTTCAGATGAATTAACATATACACAGCTTTTTAAGGTTTCTCCTAAGACTTAAACCGGTAGCCATTTTTCTACTAAAAGTGGTGAAATACAAATTTTTTTTCTATCCTGAATGCTTAACTCATATGGATTGGATCAGTGAATTGTGTTTTGCAAATCTAACTACTTTTTCATTGTTTTTTTTTTTATTTTCTATCTAACTTTATCATTTTTTGCACCTGTAGGTGTCTTCCAACGACCCACACTGGGGCCTTTATTGACTGTAAATGTGTAAACCGCATCAGTACTAGATTATTGTAACTGATAAAGTTTACAATTTACGTTTTAGTGTCTTCTTACCATGCACATTTAAGACTTTTACCTACTGTAATTGGAAACTGAGTCAGTATTGGATTAGGGGAATTCACGTGTGAAGTTTTGGTGTGGTGTAAGCTCATTTATTGGAAATAAGTTTGAAGGTAATTAGACTTCCTATTGCATTGAGAAAGCTTCAGTGAGACGTAAAACGTCTTTATAAAAAGTCTAGTTGCCTTTGCCAATTAGTTTGTTAGGTTTACCATGTCCTGGAGGACCGAGAAGCCACACCTGTACATGTGTACCTGTCATCCACCTGCATCACTGTGACCTAAGTCGTTTTCACACATGTACTACAGATCTGAACTGTTACAGAGACAGGAGATTACTCACATTGAGATAGTTCTTTTTCTATCTAAATTTTCTCTAGCTCATTCCCTAAACATATTTACAGATTATGTGTGAAAACGATTTTATTCCCTCTGGTTTCTTTGTATTTGTTTTCACTTTTGGTCACTAACCCACTGTTCAATCTGACTTTTGTCCTTCTGTTTCATTTAATTCGTATATCTCCAATAATCTGAAGTTTAAGGTGTCACAAAATAAGTTACTATGAATACAGCACTGGTCAGCAGTCCAACTCACAATTATTGGCTCTGCAATTAAGAGAATTGTAAACTCATTTTTAAAATTACAGTTTTGTATGGACAACACATTCTGGCTAACACATTCAGAGAAGATGAAAATGCTGACAAATTAGGACTTTTAATGTTTGTGCTAAAGTGTAACACATTTAAAACTTCTATCGGTATTGTATTACCAGTAAGTTAAACTGATTAACATTCTCAGAGCCTTCACACTTCTTGTTTTAGATTTATTTTTGAATAGTCTTTTATTTCCTTTAGTAGTGAATGTTTCAGATCATCTCTTAAGGCATTTTTTAATGTGTTTGTAAAATATTTTGTCAACAAATATTGATTTTACCTGCCATTTGAGGTTTTAGTTTCTATGGTGTCTCTTTTGGGTGCATGTAAATTATTTCATATTATTGAGACTTGCCTTGACATTTCTTCTATCTCAAATATTTCAACTTCTCACTCTTTAGTAAATCCAGCACTATAAAGAGACCAAAGGACCCACCCCCACTCCCACCTAAGGTAGGAACAACCCACTTTCTTTGCAGTAGCTATTTAAAAATGTCAATATTTTTCTGGAAAAATACAAACTTTGCCTTGACTTAATCTTCCTCTAGCCGAAGTCCGTCTCCTCGTCCAAACAGCAACCACCACCTAAGCAAGATGACAGTCAGTCACACCCAGAGGACGACAGTGGAGGAGGTACCATCAAGCGCTGTCCGGTCCCGGGGACGTCAAGCCCCGCCAAGCCAGCCTCCAATGTCCCCCCCAGGCCTCCGCCCCCAAAGCTGCCGCCCCACCGCCGCAGCAGCCTAGGTAACGACAGCCCAAAGCACAAAGATGCGGAAAACTCTGCTCCAGAGGAGGATGATGGGAGCTTTAGGCATTTCTGGGAGTGGCTCCACACGCCTCACACAGAGAAGGAGCTGGAGGAGGCGTGGGAGGTGCTGAAGGAGGTGAAAGAGGAGCAGGAACAGGAAGAGAGTAAGAACAGCAGATTGATAGCTGGGTAGTGTCCGCAGACCCTGTCGTTCCCTTCAGCTGTGTGGTCTCCCATTAGTCAGTCTTTCTAGACTAATTGATTTATTTGTTCCATGAACACATTAACAACAACAATGCTTTGTAATTTTTTTGCTTTAAGTTCTGCTGTTTGTCCATTCTAAATTCTGATTGTTTACATTTTAAACCCAATCAATCCAAAGTTGCTAACACCTTTCCCTTTGTTTATAGGAGGAGTTTGAGAAAGCATTCTGGTCTTTTCAGAACTCAAACAGAACCATATGTTTGTTTGAGAGTGCTTAAAAAATGTACGATCGATGCAGTGAAAATTAATGATATGTACTAAAAATATTGACCTAGTTCTGGATCCTTTGCTTAAAAAAAATCAATTGATATCAACAGTGTATAAAGGTATATTGATTACTGTTTTACTGCCATACTTTATGGTGTATATTCAAAAATCATCAACAGCGTCTGAGATACTGGAATAGACTCATGCAGATTGTGTGTGTGTGTGCGCGTATGTGTGGTGTAATAGGATGTTAAACCAGGATGATTTGTCTCTTCCTTGTGTATTGCTTATTTTAGCTTCTAAGATTGTATCAATTGTTTGACGCTATTTTTAAATTTGAAGAAAAAAAAGGAGGATATTCCATGTTTGCGCTCATTGGGGAATTCCC
>JAVKLF010000073.1:6557527-6571853 GCA_034783495.1 Millerichthys robustus | reverse complement strand
ATATATATGTCCTTAATTTGTGCCCATACTTGTATGCCAGCTCTTAACCACCTGAAGCCCAAACCCAGGGCAAAATCGAGTATAAACACCAGCACTTCCGGTCCGCTGACGCTAATCACGTGACGACGTGTCGCGCTCAGCTGATTCGTTGTTGTTTCCTCCTCAGTGATGAATGCGGCTGTGTTTTTTTGTGGCTGTTAGTGTGTTTGTGAGGCATTAGCCTTTTTTGTAAAACGTTTGCAGGCAAGAACATGGAGCGGTACGGTTCTGACACGGAAAAGGACGAGCAGCAGAAGCCGCTCCTTCGCCGAGGACACGACGGCAAAGTCCGGAGAGGTGAGAGCAACGAACCCCTCTGTAGCGGCTAACAGGCTAAAAACTCCTCGAACATATGTCTCAGGCGTAGCTCAGGTTCTTACTGTTTTAACACCAACAAACAACAGATTGCACATTTATGTAAGGGGTGGTAACAACTATTTTTCGTACTAAGTAAACATGACATTTAAGGGCTTAACCCAGCGATTCCCTTTTACATCCGCCTTCGTTTTATTAAAGCTGATTTTTATTCCTCCGTACCTGCAGGGACCTGTGCAGATACTTGTGACACTGAGTTCATATTGTATCTCGTTTTCTGACCTTTTTGTACCTCTCATTGCTTGTTGGATTCAAGAGGCTCTGTTATATTTCTTTTGAATATAAGAGTAGAAATGGGGTTGAAGCAATAAATGTAATAAACATCAATAAACATCTCGTGTTCAAGTGGTTTGTGTAAAAGTTTGACATACCTGTAAAAATGTTTAATGATCACCTGGGAGCTAAACTACATCCTTATTCTGTTGTATTTTGCAGTTCTTTCTACAATCCACGTCAGTTGTTCATTTTTGTTTTGTCCAATATTATTTGGTATTTTCAGTTTAAAGCATTAGCTTATCCTATATGTAGCATAATTTATTGCTAGGCTAGATTTCCATAAAAATTCAATGCAAAAAATCTCTTCTTTAAGGGAGATATAAATCATCATGGTTCGCTACAGAGTTTCACTGTCACAAGTCTGATTTTTCAACAAACATTTACCTTTGTTAGCATCAATACAGAACTACACTCGCAATTTTATGTTAGTCAGCTTTCATTGATGTTCTCAGATTTAAGTGTTTATTTTGTCATCTCGCAGCCCCGGTGTGCTGTTCCTCGCGCTACGGCCTGGCCCTGCTCTCCAGCTATGGCTTTTTTGTGGTCTACTCCTTGAGGGTAAACCTTAGCGTGGCGATGGTGGACATGCTCAACACCACCCACAATTCCAGCACCAATCACAGCGGCACAGAGTGTCCTGCTCACGGCATCCCTCCACAACCCAAACACAACCGCACGGTGAGTCATAATGAACCCCAGCTGAAGGGCCTAAATTCTACTTTTTCATTTTTTGTGAATTCCACATTAAATACTTTTGCAAGTTATTTAAAAGTATTAACCTGTTTTACTTTAATAACAAAAAAAAGACATTAGTTATGTGTATAACAAAGAATCTGACATATCTAAGATTAAAAAAGTTATCCTTTTGTTGCTTCTCGGAAACCATAGGGCCCTAAACTCATTTTATGCTAACAAACTCCTGTTAGGGGTCATTGTAAAATATTTTATGGCCATTTCTCTGTAATTACTTCTTGTACATGGAGTAAAGTCTTGTATAGTAGGAACAATGTATATAAAATACTTTTATTTATATCTTACTGTCAAGTTTTCTCATTTAATTCTTTTCGTCCCTTTATTTCACAGGCCAGTGTATACAACTGGGACTCTGAGACCCAGGGCTGGATCCTGGGCTCCTTTTTCTACGGCTACATCCTGACACAGATACCTGGAGGGTACCTGGCTGGTCGCTTTGGACCCAAGTGGCTGCTGGGCTTTGGAATTCTGGGAACTGTACTTTTCACACTACTTACCCCTGTGGCTGCTGATTTGGGTGCAAGCTACCTCATTGCTGTGAGAGTTATGGAGGGGATTGGGGAGGTATGTGACGACTGACAATGGCATTCATTGTCCCTTGAGGCAGAGAGATAACCAGATGGTTTGTGTAAGTTAGTGTACCCTTCTTAATATTTTCCCATTTGTGTTCAGGGTGTCGCATTTCCTGCAATGTACACCATGTGGGCAGCATGGGCCCCTCCGCTGGAGAGGAGTCGACTGCTCACCATTACATACATTGGTAACGCATCACAAAAGAACGGGGCTGCAAAACCTATGTAAACCTGGTATTGTTTATCTTATTGATTAGAAGATATTAAATATAGAAAATTTCAAAGATATGTTTAGATTTGAGGAATGCGTGCTCCTTGACCATCTATGGTAGACATTTCCATTTTCTACAACACAATGTAGAAGCTGGTGGAAGGTTGAGGACATAATCTTAACCAATCAGCATATTGTTTACTTCTACATTGTTCAAATTCTTTCATTCAGTCTTCTTGTTTTTAACAATATAAAGAATTCTAACTAAAATCACAAGTATTTTCTTATTGCTAAATCCATTTGAACATATAGAAAAATCCATTTCACAACATGCTGTAATTAGCACCTTTCATATAGCTAATCAGCTTTCCGATTTCGGTTCAGTTTCTTCAAAAATTTCCACTTTAAATTGATCACATTAACCGTGGAAAGTTACTACATCCTATCTAAAATAGCTTTTATCATATCACAACTTACACTTATCAGTAATCACTGTGAGTAACAATTAATCCTTGCCCTAGATTGTGAGATTGTGGTCTAAATAATTGATTTCACTCTAACCCAACCATCAGTAAAGTAAAATATTCTGCCTTCATCAGTCCTGAACTACAAAATTATGTTTTATCGTTCAATTGTTTGATTGCTGTCTTCTCATTCATCGCAGGAGCCCAGCTGGGGACAGTCATAGCTCTTCCTTTGTCTGGTGAAATCTGCTTCTACCTGGACTGGACCTATGTCTTCTATTTATTTGGTAATACACATAGGATGTTAGGGAAGAAAAAAAAAACTTATTCGTGAGGAGTTACAACAGAAAATCAGACAACCAGATGGCATTTAATTAGAGAATCACTACCTCAGGCAATAATCTTTGTCTACAGGTATTTAACTACGCAGAGTGATGAAAGTCACTGTATTTCTTTTCCTAAAAGTGTCTGTTGTTTTTTTTTATCAACACTTTCGTTTCACATCCTCAGCTGTTTCTTGAGTCTGTTCCTCTTTGTGGAAACGATGATTTAGCATGTCGAAGAGGAAAAACTGCATGTGTCACCAGTTCTACAGTTTTAATTTGGCTCTAACTTAACTGCTGCTGAAACTTTGCACTTACTCAGAACAGGGGTTTTCAGATCATCATAACTGAAGAAAAGTCACATTTTCATTTTGTAATTATGTCTTGTAACGACTTAAGTTTTTTTTTTTTTTTTTGTAAAACCGGTGTTTTTTTGTCCAGGCGTCATTGGCTTGGTGTGGTTTGTCTTGTGGGCTTGTCTCATCTTTGACAGTCCCAACACTCATCCACGGATATCAGAGCAGGAGAGACTCTACATCACAAACGCACTCAAAAATGAGGTAGCACCAGAACTTGCAATCATATGCAGACAGCAGAGTTTGAGTAAACTGCATTATGCTTTAAGCACTTATTGCAATAAAAGTGCTTGCAGGCTTTTTTGACCACTCGTTATCTGATTCTGTCACATCATCTCAGTCTATTACATAAATTTAGCTTCTTATCTGTCTTGTTCATTTGTCTGGTGACAAAAACGATGAATCTGCAATTAATCTGCTGAAAAGCTGCTCTGAACAATGCCATTGTAAACTGTGTTGCAAGAGTCACCGGTGCTGATAATTTAGCAGTAGTATTCAAAAACAATGTGCAGCAACCTTAAGGCTCCACAAGCATATTACTGGGAACGTTTATACTTTTTAGCTTCAAGTCGGATAAAGTATTTGAATTGTAAGTATTTTATACGCCAACAGAGGGTGACAAAGTTCTCCCATGCATCTGAAACAGTATTTTATTTAGCAGGAGGAAGGGAAATTGGATGTATGGGGGAAATCCCTTTTTTTATAGAACTAAACTGAAACACACCCTGTTATTTAATTTACATGAAATTATTTTACTTTAGAAATCCCTTGTCATCGCAACGTGTCTTAAGTTGCTGGAGTGCATTTGGAGGATAAGCAGAAAATGCATAAATGTTTCATCTCCTGCACTCTATAAAAGGGATGTATAGCACTGCCTTGTGACAGAGTACCTGTAATTAAATGAAAAGGCATATTTTCAGAAACATTTTATGACCATCTGACCGATAACACGCAGCTGTAAACTGATATGCAGTTAAGAAGCCATTGTCATAAATGTATGTTGCCTCAACTCTTCACTTTTTTTTTGCCAAAACCTCCACAAAAAACAGTTACAAATTAACTTTTTGCTACTTTTCCTCAGCTGTCCACATCAGCTGATCACATTCCTTGGCGAGCCATTGTGACGTCAAAGCCGCTGTGGGCCATCGTTGTGGCTCACTTCTCCTACAACTGGACTTTCTACACGCTCCTCACTCTGCTCCCAACCTACATGAACGTCATACTGGGATTCAGCATACAGCAGGTGAGAGAAAATAAACACTTTCATAATAGTACAGTATTATTCCAATGATAGATTTGTTAATAAAGCCAAGCAGAGAATCTAAATATGTTTTAAAGTACTTAGTTTTTCAGATTTACTGAATTAAAGTAAATAAATACAAATACAATAGTATTATTTACTCAGTTCTGTTTTTTTTTTTTTCACACCAGAATGGATTTCTATCAGCTGTGCCATATCTGGGATGTGCTCTGTTTGCTGTGCTGAGTGGCCAAATTGCTGATTATCTGCGAGAAACTTGCTTTTACTCAACTGTCCTCGTTAGGAAGTCCTTCACTCTTATTGGTAAAGATGGCTGGTTTTGCATCCAAAAACTGCCACATCTTTTGTTCCAGGTGTAGAAATGTTTATCTTGTTTTGTTTCTGCAGGCATGATCGGGCCGGCAGCGTTCCTAGTGGCAGCAGGTTATACAGGCTGCAATTACAAACTAGCTGTGACATTCCTCACAATCTCCTCTTCTCTGGGTGGAGTGTCAGCTTCTGGCTTCAACATCAACCATCTCGACATTGCTCCTTCGTAAGAACAAATTCTGTCTGTTGCTGGCATGTTCTACCAAAAATAAATTATGCTCCATCACAACTGAATACAATTCTTTTGGTTTTGAAGTTTTCTGTAAATAAAAATTAGTGTTGATATTTTTGGGTCAAGTGGTAACTGGTTTAAATAATGCATAGAAACGTTAATCACATACATAATACATACATAGATACATTCATACTTAGATAAACACATAAATGGTAATCTTACAATTGTTTTTTAGCTGCCAGTTGTAAATTGCTTTATATTTAGGAACAGTTTTTTTTATGAAGATGCTTTGTGTTACACACTATGGAGCTAAATACATTTATCTTTACAGGTATGCTGGGATTCTGCTGGGTATTACAAACACGTTTGCTACTATCCCTGGCATGGTTGGACCAGTCATAGCAAGAACCCTCACTGTAAATGTAAGAAACATATTGACAATCACAAGATACATAAAAGAAAAGATAGATTTTAAATATCAAGTTTCAATTTCTTAAGCAGAACAGCAGAAAATTTCAGTGTATTGTGCAGCAGCTTAAATATAAATGCAGAAGATCCTGATGCATCTCAATCGTCCAGGTAGAATAAATGCAGAAGATTTTGTCCTGACTTCATTGATTTTCTGTTAAAACTAAAATGGCTAAATGAGTCATTCCTGGACAACTTTACCATGATTTTACCAAAATTCCTGAGTTATATCTAATGATGTTTGAAGAGTATTTATTCATTTTTGTGCTCAATTTTGTCTAGAACACCATAGAGGAGTGGCAGACTGTCTTCTACATCGCGGCGGCCATCAACTTGTTTGGAGCAATATTCTACAGTGTGTTTGGGCGAGGAAAGGTGCAGCCCTGGGCTGTCCACTCATCCTTGTCTTATGGAGACTGAGGCAATGGAGAAATAACAAACTCATCCAGTTACCATCAACCACAGACTCATTTGATGGGTAATCTCAGGGTGAGACATTTATTAAACTGTGCTGCTTATTCTGATGGCAAGGTTTACAAACAGTGAGTGACAGTTTGTTGCCTGTGGAGTTGAATTTACAGATGAGCCCACAGCCACACTGAAGAAGAATCAAACTGCAGATAATTAAACACAGCAGTTGAATCAACCAGATTGATTCCTCAGTCTGGTTGATTTACAAAAAAAAGCCTAATATTTGTCTACAAAGCAGACAGTAAAACATCAAAAACTCTGTTTGGCTAAAATACAATAAGTTACACAGCTACAGTTTTTATAGATTGTTTCAATCATAAGTCAGTAGATTACCTAAATTCTCCTGTTATTTAGTCTTTGTACATTGTTCTGTAAAGTGTATATTATAGTAATTAAGCTAAAGAAAAAAATGTTATTCAATTTTATACTCTTAATTGTTCAGGTTTCTTTAAACATATTTTTTCCTCAAGATTATCACAAAATGTTTCCTTAATTTTCTATCACTGGCAAAGGTTTACATAAATCAAAGGTTTGTGTTAATCAGATGTTTTTTTTGTACTTGTGTATGCAAAGTTTGAGGTAATTTAAAGTGACTTTACAACTTGTGCCTAGCTGCCAAAAAGACAGCCCACCATCTGAAATTAATATTGATTTTTAAGTCAACATTGAGACGTCAGCCCGTACAGAATGGAAGGAAAGAAACGCCTTTATACAAGGTATTTATAAAATCAGTTTTATATCGTCAGAAACTGTTTTTGTCATAACTTACATAATGAAATTTATCAGGGTATTTATGTTTGTTGGTTTTTCCAACATTTACAGTTCACAGGGAACAACTTTTTGCTAGTTACTAAACCAATGCATTTAGGACATACGGGTTATATTATTTCTTATCAGTTTGGCTAAGCTTTTAGTAATACACAGATAAGAGAAAGACTAACTGCTTAAGAGTTTCCTGATGCATTTCAGCTTGTTATACAAAATGTTAACTTTGTGTCCTTTCTCAGGTGTTTTATACCACACATGGATTCAAAAGGGATAGGTACTACAGTGATGGGCATTTTATGTTTTTAATGTCAGTTTATTAATCTGATTTTAAAATGATTTGAAATAACCCAGTCATACGTATATTTCTACAAATGTTACTTGATGAGGTAAAACGAAACTAAACATTTAAAAGTAAACACTTCATATTGACCAAAACAGTTTTTCGCAAGTAGCACCCAAAAGATATAAGGCACTTGTGCTTTTTTATTTAAAGAAAAAAAATCAAAGAAGAATCAGCACTTTAAATGTCATCTGTTTATCAATTCATTTATATTCTGTTTTTACTTCCTTTTCGTTTTACACTTCTGGGACTAAAGGGAATTCTCTATGCAGGACTTGCATAACAATTAAGAAGAATATATAAATTGCTAGAATTGTTTATTCATTTAGCATTCCAGAAACATTTTCTTAATGACTGTCATGTAATGAAAATGCATAAAATACACAAGCAAGCAAATCTGACAATGTGTTGAGTTCTCATTGATATAAAAGACTGTTTTACAGAAACATTTGCTTCTTATTATTAGACTTTAGGTCTGCCTGACTATTATTAATAATCTTTATCTTATTTTCAGTCATCACTTTCCTTAGAAAGTCATATTCACAAATACTGAGCACAATACATATATATATATATACTGATTACTGCTTTTAAGTATTTGAACAGAGGCTCTTACAGTAATAATACATAAATGACTATACAATACATTCAGCTGCCTTTCTCCCCAGTGGCTCCTGCAGGTTATGGACATGGGCAGACAGAAGCACTACAAAGACTTTAAGAGCATCAGGATTAATTGTAATCCAGCTAAGTTGTGTCTGGAGAGATCTACAGACAAAACATCCGAGTACGAGCTCGATTCAATTATCGGGCACAACAATCATGCGGAGGTAAAAGGGTGATAATGTTTTTGCCAGAGCTAAAATTTGGAGTGGCGGTAGCTGAGCCACTCGACACATAATTTGACCACTAACTGATCGTACAAAGTCTGGTTTTAAGACTTTACAAAGAACCATTACTTTAAACCCTGTCAGCAAACATGTATCTTGAACTACTGGATGGGTTTATGGAAACGTTCAGAAAGTAAACACTGGATGCACATCAACAACTGATTAACTTTTGAGATAAATCAAACGTACTCTACGTACTCCGCACTGTGTGATATTTTGCTTTTGAACTTTAACTTTGTCAACCCTGTTTGTTAGCAAAATATCTCTCCAACCGCTGAGCAAGTTTTAATTAACTTTGCAGAATATCACCACAGAGTGTACATGTACAGCTGATTAACTTTTACAGTCAACCCAATTAAAGATGGCCGCAGCAAACCCACTTTATAAAACAAGAAAATATTTCCAACTCGGTTTTTACAAAGATCTCACAATTTGGCAGAATAATTGTACATAAGATTGAAACAAAATATAATGCCATCCATTCTGATCTTAAGACGACCTCAGTTTGAAACTCTGGCTTGGAAGGCAGCGGGCGATATGCAAGTCTTCAAAGGAAGTTAGGTCTTTATTGACCTAATTTAGTTTCTTTGCTTTTCTTCATTATAAACACTGCTGTCTTCCTCCACAACCGCTCAGTACCGCTTTTGCCCCTAAAAGATGCTGACTCATGTCTTCAATACTGAGGATCGCCCGCTGCTTATGTTTAACCCGGTATGAAACCCTAAAAGATGCTGACTCATGTCTTCAATACTAAGGATCGCCCGCTGCTTATGTTTAACCCGGTATGAAACCCCTGTCGGTCCGTCGCTGTGATGCAGTGCGGCGGCTGCGCGCGGTCATTACGCAACACGCCCCGCCTGTCCCGAGAGCTATAAACGGATCAGCGTCTCGTCTCGCCTCAGCCTCTCCGCTCCTGCAGTCAACCTGACACCCGCCAGCTCTCAGGTACGACGCCCGACATGAAATTCCGCAATAAGGGATTTTAGGAAATCTTTAGCTATAATTAAGCACCCCAGCCTTTTTTTTTTTGAAAGGGAATCGGTTTCTTGGCGATGTTAAGGAAAAGTGATGCGGGAGGCACGCGCGGCTGTCGCTATTAAATGCGCATCCAGATAACAGAACATGGCGGAGGGTGGACGTTCCCCCTAAAACCTTCGGACATTCGTGTTGTGGGAAGGGCTGTGTTATTTTTAAGCGGGGTTCTGGCAGTTTTCCCCTCTATTGTTCGATTAAGGGCACTGCGGCAGTTGCTGTGACGTTTATTTCTGAGAGATTTAATTAGACATCCTGGATGAATAGCCTCTCCTGTCCTGGGATTGGGTTCACCTGAAAACAAGTCTGCCCACAGATCATGTGAGATATAGCCTATGCGTTGCAACAAGAGCTGTTCCATCATGTTCAAAATTATTTCGCACCAAATATGAGACATTCTAATTACCCAACTTTGCAGTGCATACTTGAATCCTAATATTAAGGTTAATCAACATAAGTGCGCTCTTGCTGATCATGTCTGCTCTGCATTAACCTGCATGCAGAGCACTGCAGTGTCAGACAAATGGCTGCAGCTTCGCTGCCAAGAGAGTTGAAGCTGACAAAATGGTGGATTCTGATTGTACTGTGTCTGAGCAGAGATGTCTGGATGTACTGAGGATATGAGAGCAAGCTGGTTAAGAATATAAAGAGCAGGGGTGTGGATGGATGCAGAGTTAAAGAGTAGGAGGGGCAGAGACACTTCTGTGTGTGGGGGGCCACTGGTAACATCCATGCTCAAAAACACTGCCCAGTATGACCTCTCATTATTAATAACCCACCTTCTGATCACCTTCCACTAACTTTAATCACTATCAGCTGCAATATCTTAGTAGCTCATGCAAACAATTCAGTATCAGTAAATATCTGTTGTGTGTAAATGCTTTCTATTTCCTGCTCTGCAAACCATCTGTTTACTGTACTGACTGTAATCTAACCCCAGTTTTAGCAAACAATCTCGTGACTTCAGCCCAAGTCGGGACATCATGGGAAAGGAGAAACTCCACATCAACATTGTTGTGATCGGTCATGTGGACTCCGGCAAGTCCACCACCACAGGCCACCTCATCTACAAGTGTGGCGGCATTGACAAGAGGACTATCGAGAAGTTTGAGAAGGAAGCTGCTGAGGTATGGACATGGATGATTTTGACTTGAATACAATAGTGTGCAAAAAGACACCATTACACAAAAGGATGATACAAGTCAACTGACCTAAATTAAAATTTAATGACTGTTCTTGGTGACTAATGTTCCAGATGGGGAAGGGGTCCTTTAAATATGCCTGGGTGTTGGACAAGCTAAAGGCAGAGAGGGAGCGTGGCATTACCATTGACATTTCACTGTGGAAGTTTGAAACGAGCAAGTATTACGTGACCATCATAGATGCTCCAGGCCACAGAGACTTCATCAAGAACATGATCACTGGGACCTCCCAGGTTTGTAACATAAGGAGGTAGCCACTCGATGTGCAGTATCGAGCTATACCTTGTGGCTATAGTCTCTGTGCTTAGCTTTCTTTTGCCTGTACTTACCTTTCTTTTGCCTATACTTTACTTGGATAAGTTTTAAATCTAAAATAATAATCCTAAACTAGACCATCAAAGCTGCTTCCGAACCGTATGTATGCTCATCTTTTACATCCTTAGGCCGACTGCGCTGTACTCATTGTGGCAGCAGGAGTTGGAGAATTTGAGGCAGGCATTTCCAAGAATGGACAAACCCGTGAGCATGCTCTTCTGGCGTACACTCTTGGAGTAAAGCAGCTCATTGTGGGCATCAACAAGATGGACTCGACTGAGCCAAACTATAGCCAGAAGCGTTATGAAGAAATTGTGAAGGAAGTGAGCACCTACATCAAAAAAATCGGCTATAATCCAGACACTGTTGCTTTCGTGCCCATTTCAGGTTGGAATGGAGACAACATGCTAGAACCCAGCCCAAATGTAAGTAGTACACACAAAACAGCAATGTAAACATTACAGGAATCAGTTGAAGAATAAGTGGAATATTTGTATAATGGTTTGTTTGCCTGATGCTAGGTCTGGGTAGCCCTAGCTTAAATAACCAGCACGACCAAAATGGAACATTTGTAATTATTAAAACTTCAGGGTATTCCAATTGATCCCAAGCTACTCTTTTTTTTTACTTCTTATAAATTCAAAATTAACATTTGTAATTGTTATTTGTAAAATTTTTCCAGTAACAATAACAATTTTATTTTATGACAGATTTTGTGTGATGCTGTTTTCTCTTTGCAGATGACATGGTTTAAGGGGTGGAATATCAACAGGAAGGAGGGCAAAGCATCTGGGACCACACTTCTAGAAGCTTTAGATGCCATTCAGCCTCCAACCCGTCCGACAGACAAACCTCTACGTCTTCCACTGCAGGATGTTTACAAAATAGGAGGCATGTAGTGCCTGATCAATGGCTCAGATAAAACTGTGTGTTGTTAATTTACAGAATAGTGTTATTGTGACATTCCATAACATTAAACTCATCTGGTTTCATTTTAAAGCTGCAAATTTAGCAGTTCTGGACAGAAGTACTTTGATTTTCATTTTAATGTTCATTGTACATTGACACTTTCTTCCACAGGTATTGGAACTGTGCCTGTTGGTCGTGTGGAAACAGGCCTACTGAAGCCTGGCATGGTTGTGACATTTGCCCCTGTAAATGTGACCACTGAAGTGAAGTCTGTGGAAATGCATCACGAGGCACTGACAGAGGCTCTCCCAGGTGACAATGTGGGCTTCAATGTTAAGAATGTGTCCGTAAAGGACATTCGTCGTGGCAACGTGGCTGGAGATAGCAAGAATGACCCTCCACAGGAAGCCGCTAACTTCACTGCTCAGGTAAACACTTCTAAAGATTTATAAATAGAGATGAAAAGTGCCTAAGCTTGTTTTTATTTTAATTTTGGAACTATTTATAGTAACCAATTATTTAAATGAAGTCTGTAAGTCAATTTTAGCTCCAGTCATGAACTATTTTTAGTTTGTCTTAAAGACAAAAATCACAACCACACAGGAAATAAGTTTTGTTTTAAAAAAAACAGCTAATAATTTTGTTTTTTCAGGTGATCATCCTCAATCACCCAGGCCAGATCAATGCTGGTTATGCTCCTGTTCTAGACTGTCACACTGCTCACATTGCCTGCAAGTTTGCAGAGCTCAAGGAAAAAATTGATCGTCGCTCTGGCAAAAAGCTGGAGGACAACCCCAAATCGCTCAAGTCTGGAGATGCAGCTATTGTAGATATGATTCCTGGGAAGCCAATGTGCGTTGAGAGCTTTTCTGAGTACCCTCCATTGGGTAAGTTTAAGGGTAAAAAATTGCTGGATTTTCAGCAGTCTTTTCGACTCATGTAATACTGCAGAGAAAGGCTGATGACGTTGATGATGTTCAAGTTGTGCTTGGCAAAGTTTCTTTTTACTTTTCACAGGTCGGTTTGCTGTACGTGACATGCGTCAGACTGTGGCTGTTGGTGTGATAAAAGGCGTGGAGAAGAAAGTCTCTACAACCGGTAAAATCACCAAGTCTGCTCAGAAGGCCCAGAAGAACAAATGAATTTTGTGCTGCTCTGCCGACCACAAGGTCTCCCAAGGCAGGACACCGCTCATTCAACCCCATCATACGGTTGGCCACTTCAACGTAATAATTAAAGACTGGTTAATCATCACAATGCATCGCAAAAGCATTCGAAGGAAAGAAAAATGGTAGATGCCTGTGCAAATGGTAGAGCTTCATTTCCTGCTGTGGCACTCCTGACTTCATTTCAAAGGTTAGACTACCTATATTTAATGAAAAGATTTTTAGTGTGGACTGTTGATTTGATTCATGGCAATACCTTTTATCATGAGAAACTGAACATAGAAAATTATAATGCATTTCATCAACCTAGCTGTCTGAAGTGCTGGTTCTGTTCTCTTTACACGTTCTGCTTGTAGTGTTTGTTTGCAACTACATGGTGCTCTACACAAGTCAATGACAATAGTTACAACTATCTAGTTAAAGCTGATATCTCTAAGTAGTGGATTAGTGGAACATGTGTTGTATTTAAGCTTTAATACCATTTAAAATAAAAGTCTAAATTTGTCCTTGGAGACTTAGATTAGACTGATTTTCAAAGCACTTTCATTGACATTTTGCTAATTTTGCACTTGAAATGAAGAACAAATTGACAAAAGCAACTGCACCTTATTGTAAGACGTATGAGCCTCTTTGCAACATTAAACATTTTCAAACAATTTTTGTTGCTGTCTGACAATATTGTGTACCGGTACTTGTGAGAAAGATACAACAAAAGTCTAACTTTTAGGTATACAAATCTGACAACTACACATACTTACAATGTGTTTGTTTGTCCACTAGATGTAGCTATTAGTTAAGTGAAATAATTTTTTTTTTTGATTTTTCTTTAGTTACGGTATGGCGCAATACTATTCGTTGACTAACTGTTATCTAGTCCATAAGAACATGCAAATGTCTTTATGTAGAATAGTTTATGGCCAGTCTGCCAAATATGGTGTAGGTGTGTAACAGGAAGTACATTTTGACTTCTTCAGCACATTAGTTTCATTTCAGTCATTTCATCATGGGTGGCAGAGGAAAACCACGGAGGGTAGAGAGTCCCAATTCAAACGCAAAAGAAATTAATCCAACAACTTCAGTGAGATCAACTCGTACAACCTTTGAAGAAGAGAAGCAGAATGAAACCACAAAAACGCCAAAGAAGCAAGATCAGCAAAAGCAAAAACATACTGAAGAGAAGCCATGTGCGCCAAAATCTATTAGAGGAAGGGCCACAAACCATTTTACAGAGAAGACTAACAAGCCGAACGATATGCCTGCAGACCACACAAACACAATGTGTTCTACCAGTAAACAGTCTATGGAAAATACCTTCGGGGATGCAACAAACACACAGCCAAAGGTGAAGCCAGAGACACCCAAGGATATCACAAAAGCCTCTCTAAAAACCCCTGAAGTCCAACCCCCCAACGGTAAGGCAAAATTACAAGTACATGTTACCAAAGACCCAACAAAGACGGAGATGCAACAGCCTGTAGAGAATACAGAGGTGAGTGCAGCAGCAGCAGCAGCAACAGCAACAGCAACAAAAGCTCAAATATATGCTAACAAAGCTACACGTGGCAAAACTGAGTTCCCGCCAGATGGATCT
>JAVKLF010000073.1:6527003-6538795 GCA_034783495.1 Millerichthys robustus | reverse complement strand
TTTGACCACATGTGGCAGAAGACCCTCACTGTGCTGAACCCTTTCAAAGCTGCAGATGGCAGCATCATGAACGAGACTGACCTGACCGGTCCCGTCCTCTTCTGTGTTGCGCTGGGCGTCACTTTAATGATGGTAACTCGCTAACGCAGGACTTGTTGTCTTCACCCAGGGGCGCCCAAAGTCGATCCTCGAGGGCCGGCATCCTGCATGTTTTAGTCCTCTCCCTGGTGGTAGTAACAACTTTTTCAGCACGTCAGTGTTCGTCTTAGGCCTTCTACCGAGCCATCATTTGATCCAGGTGCGTTAAACCAGAGAGACCGGAGAGAGAACTAAAACATGCAGGATGCCGGCCCTCGAAGACCGACTTTGGGCGCCCCTGTCTTAACTGAATCTTTCTGAGCATGGAAGTTTTTTTTTCCCATTTTGTGGAAAAGGCCACTAAAGGTCCTTCCAGTAGCTACACCATTCTAACAAACATACCTCTGACTTTCAAGCACAGTTTCTAACACATTTGTAAGGTGAAATACTTTAGTATGTAACTTGTAAATTGCATTAAACTGTGAGAGCCCTGATTCCCACACATCCCTGATTCATTTCAGGCGGGTAAAGTCCACTTTGGTTATGTGTATGGGATTAGTGCCATCGCCTGCGTTGGGATGTACGTCCTGCTGAGTCTGATGAGCTCACTGACCGTCTCTTACGGCTGTGTGGCCAGCGTCCTCGGGTACTGCCTCCTACCGATGGTGGCCCTTTCTGCATTTGCAGTTTTCTACTCTCTGCAGTAAGACTGGCTTTGTCAGAAGAAACAGCACAATCGTCATGCTTTTTTAAACCAATGAAAAATATTACATGAATGAAACACTTTTTAAAAATGTGGCATTTCATTATTTATAAAAAATACAGAGTTAAATGAAAGGAAACACTTGGTATTAAATGCACACAAAAATGGTGTTAATTTCAAAAAAAGAAAGATTGTTTTAACTTAAATTAAAGTGGTTATGCGTGCTGTTTGACCCTGGCAAGCCTGGTAACATTAAAAAGGGGAAGAGCTGACAAAAACCATCAGTGCAAGGCAGGTCTAACCCAGCTGTCGACTGTTTCCTTTGGGCCTGGCTGTAATATGAATGCAGAGAAGGAGAGGAAAAGTTCTTGACCCGACCCCTAAATGGCCTTGGTGGGGGGCCCACAACAGTGTCCAGTCTAGGAGGAAAAGGACACACACGTACACATACACAGGCTCTGCATAAATTAAAACATCAAATGAGGGGTTCAATCAGGAGAAGAACAAAAATTTGTGAATATAGTTTTTTTTCCTGCCTGAAGTGATCTACAATACATAAAAACCCATTTGCAGAATTTATTGGTTAAAAACATTTTGGAAAACAAATTTCCACATATAACAAAAAGCATCAAAATTTGCAACTAAATATCATTAACTATGTAAATTTCAAGGACCTGTAAAGCGAGGGGGGAGCATAACCATGACTGCTCAGAGGTTGTGAAAATATTGTTTGCATATAAAAATCACCAAAAGAGATCCATTTGAATAATTAAAACTCTGTATAACTCAGTTCTTCATCTTTTTCTTCTCCAAGTAAGAGTTTGTAATTATTCACTGTATTCTTTTATTATTTTAATAAAGAGTTAAAGATTGAACGTATCTTTGGGAAAGGTGGAAAGTAGCAAAGGATTGGGGGTGGGGGCTCAACTTGGCTTGGAAGTAAGAAAGGGGGGCAATGAGAGAAATGGGTTGGTAACCACTTATGTACAATATTACAGAGATTATGTGTGTTTTCCTGACCTGGTTTGAAGGCTTTTGATGCGACAGAGCATGTCCAGGTGTCCTGCTGAGTACTGCTCGATGACATCCTTCACATCATATGGGCGCAACGTCTCCTTGAACTTCTTCTTCGCCACGTGAAATTTCATAATCCTGCACAAATATATAAACACTGGTGAAAAATACAAAAGCAGAATTGACATTAAGGCTGATTACAGTAGAGATGTTGGGAAATGCAGACATGGGTGTAAATGATTAAATCAGCCAGTAGATGACAGTAGAAACCTAAAGATTATTCCAAAAAGCTTGTTACTCATCACTTTCTTGGGTTTAATACAGAAAATGTAAAATCTCAAATAGTTTCAGAAGAATTTAATGTGACCAATAGCTTATTGTTGTCTTGCAAATTTCAAAACTATCAAGATGAACAACTCAAGTGTAATTTTCTACCTCTCTTTATTTGTTAAAGTTAAGATAATGGTGAATAATATTGATACAAGTAAGCGTATCTATGTTCTTAGTTCATTTAGATTCCCTGATGGTTCCTGCTTTACTGTTTTGTTCACAGTGTAAATGAAAACATTCATGACAGATGACTCTCTGTAACAACAGTCCTAGCAGATGAGGTGGGTGTCCAGTCCTGAACCTGAAACCCTGGGAAAGCACCAGACTCTGGCTGTGCATGGAGCAGGCCTGCTGAGCAGAGGGTAGATAGTACAGAGTGTACATTTGTGTATCAGTTCCTTAAAGAGAAGGAAACTGAGCAGTTTTGATAAATGCTTCTTAAATTCAAATTCAAGTCTTAGTGTCCAACAAACAGCTTGCTTTTCATTGAAGGAGTCTTATAGATTTACCAGACTGTTCTACATTTTGATTTTGTTTAAAATTAAAGCTGAAAGGATCTGGTTTATAAAGGGCTGCCATGTTGTACTTTTGGAACCGGAGTCTGTGTAGTAAGGGTGTGGTGCTTAAAGTCCCCCCCCCCCCCCCCCCCCACACACACACACACACACACACAGTCATGGTGACCTGCACCGTCGTGGCCAGGTGAAACTTTAGTCTAAGTCTAAAAATAAGTAGGTAAAACCTATAACTACTTTCAGAAAATCTGGAGACCAGCACGGTGGCTCAGTTGGTAAAGCTGTTGTCACCCAGTGAGAAGGTTGCTGGATCGAATCTCTGCTGGGGACATTTCTGGGTAGCGTTTGCATGTTCTCTCCGTGCTTGCGTGGGTTTTCTACGGGTACTCCAGTTTCCTCCCACAGACCAAAAACATGACTGTTAGGCTATTCGGTTACTCTAAATTGTCCCTAGGTGAGAGTGACGGGTTGTTTGTCTCTATGTGTCCCTGTGATGGACTGGAGACCTGTCCAGGGTGTACCCCGCCACCCGCACAGTGACTGCTGGATATGGGCACCAGAGACCCCTGCAACCCTAAAAGGACATGGTATACATGTCATAAAACTCGGAAATATTGAGCCCGTTCATTATTGCGAACAAATACAGTAGAATGTCCACAACTCTAAAGATTTAACGCAACCAATAAGTAATCAGTTCATAACTGAATACACAAGTCAGATTTGTGACAAGCTGCAGTAATCTGTCAATACCATAGCTAAAAATCAATGAAATATAGTAATTAAAGGAATCAATAAGCTGTCCTTTTCTCTGCTCTAAAAGACTGCATAAAAAATTAATGGATTCAATGTGAAGAAGTGTTATTCTGCATGTTTTGTCATCATCATTTCAAGACAATGGCAATAAAGCCAAAACATTGAACGACCACCAAAAAATACTTTTCTCTGCAACTTGTAAAAATATGATGATTATTTTTTTTTACAAGTAAACTAAAATGTTTTAGTTGATCCCAAAAGGTTATTATTATTTTTTAGTGTATTAGCAGTGTACCTGACAGCTCGGATGACAGCCTTTAGCGGAGCTGAAAGATCCTCCATTGTCACGTCACAGTGGCAGCCTTTCTCATCGAAGGAGTCATCTGTGGTCATGCCTGCATCCACTGCATGAGACAGAACATAACTTCATCAATCAGAACAGAAAAATAGTTTGCAGTCTTAGGACTAATTATACTTTTTCTTCTGCTTGAACATTTACAGGAAATTTCAAGAATGTTTTGATCTGATACTGGTTTGGCTGGTAGGATGTTAAAATTTATGTCCTGTTTGGATGAGAACTCTTGGAATGGGGCACTTTTTTCTAACTCAGATCTGTAAGATGTTAGACGACATTATAAAGTGTATAATCTTAGTATTTTCATTGCTAATGAAATTGGAAGATTTGAGAAGAGAAGAAAAGATTGAACACATTGCACATTAAAGTATAAAAGCAACAAAATCTAAGCCAAAATGAAAGCAAACTTAGAGAAATATTTAAACCTTCGAGAAGATCCTTCTGTAATCCTTAGAGAAAGATTGGAAAAGAAAAAGTAGATCTTGAACTGGAATCCAAAAGGTGAAGCCAGAATAAGACAAGTTTAATGTCCAAATGGGACATTTCCCTTGTTACGAAAAAAAGCCAAAAACTTTTCAGACAATGTTTTCCAGGTGGTTACTTTTGTTAATAAATTTAGTTTTATCTTATCTAAACAAGAATGTTTGTAACAAGTTTAGCTATGACTAGATATTTCACACTTGAAAATAGGCTTATGAGACACCATAATTATGTGTGTGGGGGGAGGGAGGCGGGACATTTAAAAATCCAACATGGCAGCATCTGTAGTCAAGGACCTGCTGGCTTCAACTCCCAACAAGAACAAAAGACTGTCTGTTAGTCTAATATGTCTGATATGTTTAATATGTCTATGGTTTAATAAACAACATTTATTTTTCCAGTTTTTCCCCATTTGTTTTGTTTTATGTACCGAAATATGGAATGCTCAGGAACTAAGAAATCCTGGTCATGAGTAGATTTGAGGCTCACCATCCGGAGCAGCAGTGCGAGTCTGGCTCTTCAGCCTCAGTGATGGCCTAAACCGGGTTCGGTCGTTAAAGCTCCAGCTTTTCTGCACTTTGGCCGGGCTCCCAGTTATCAGCTCGTTGCTGCCCACCACCTCGTTGCCAGGGGAACAGCGCTGACGGTCACTGACGGACGTCTGCCTGCTCTTCATGCTCTGACCTCTAGGACTCGCCATCCGGACCCGCTCCTTAAAGCTCAACTTTTGACTGAGGACAGAACAAAAAGTAGACGGAGAGTGATGGAGAAAATGTGTTTAAAAAAAGGTGACAGAAAAAGCATGTTTTCTATGCGGTGGGGTTCAGAGGGGCACAAGGATCAAAAGGAAAATAAAAGGGATGCTGGCATTTTTCTTTAGATAGCAAAAAAAGAGTTCAGAGTGCACACAAAGGCCAATGTTCTTGTCCTTTTTTCCTTTAGACCAAGCCAAATCTATCCACAACTCTGAGCTGGACTGCCTGCCAAACCACTAAAACAAACCCCATCTGATCAACTAGTTCATTGTTCAGACCAAACTTAATGAGATCTTTAAAGGTGATATGTGAAGCATGGAACATTAACACATCATCACCACATTCATTTAAAGTCTACATTAAACAAACGATCCCATTATTAAAATGAAGCTTGTTAAAACAAACCTCACCATGGAAGTTTCTATTACACGATTTACTATTTTATCTTCTACCTGAACTTACCCTTTTAAATGTCTGAGCTCTTTGCACGGCAGTTTCAGTAAAATTAAAGCTATAGTTGGTAATCCTGTTCAGAAAGACTTTTTGTTATACTGGGTGAAATGGTCCTTCCATCCTGAGAGTAGTCAATACATTATGTATTCAGTAAAAAGAAAGAAAAAAAATTCCGACCTCTGTGAGAGCTGCAATACTGTAAAGACTTTGACCAATCCCTGCCATTCGGACCAAATGGCAGGGATTGGTCAGATGCCTTCACGTCTCGACCTGCCACTTTCAAATCTTGCACTGCTCTCCAACATTACCAACGCTAGCTTTAAAGCTTCATGCTATTTTACAAATAAAATGGCTAATACTATGTATCACACACTTCTTTTTTTTTGCTTTGTTTCTAATTCATTGCATTACATCTACGTTGTTAATCTTAATGATCAGTCTTGGTCTCTCTCGCTTGATATGTTTTAAACGAATAGGTAATAACATCAACAACTTTATAGAATGAAAATGGCTAAATGAGTTTTTTTCACAGTAGGGCCAAATCTGTGTGCAAATGATAAGAAAAAAAAAGTAGTTTTATTGCAGTATAACTACAAACGAGCACAAAGACCAGCATGCAGTGCAGCAGAAAAGTGAGACCGGAAGATGCAGGATTCAAACATGTTTTGAATTTACTTCTTTTTCAAAACCCCATCTCACCTGTCTTCACGGCTTCAGTTCTCTGAACAGAAATAAAAACATCTCCAATTGTGTCGAACAATTGCTGCAAATCCGTTTCCTACCTACGTCCTCAAAACCATTCATGTCCAAGTCAGACATGTAGTAAAAACAATTGCTAATGAGCTACAATCAAAACTAAGTTATTCCTGAACATTTATTTAACTGAAACTGGTGGCGTCTTCCTCTTCATGATGTCTTAAAACAAAAAGAGCAGGGCAGCAGCCATGCAGGGAGCATGCAGTGAAGTCAAAGATATTTACATCTATTAACTTTAACAGGCATGAATATGACACGTTGTTGCAGTGGTTCCCAAGTTTTAGTAAGAAAGACTTGTGACCCCATTTTACCAGTGTAAATATGCTAACATCCACAATCTAATTTTCAAACAATTTATGAGTTTTGTTTTTACTATTTGTAACAAATATAGCACGAATATGCCTAAGCGGTTATTTTTAAAAGTAACTTGATATCTGGAGATTATAAGGAACCCCACTTGATGCTTCATGACCAACATTTGGATTCTGACCTCAACTTTAGGAACCACTGGGATATTGGACAATAGGTTCAGTCAGAGTCACAAACACGCATCTTTCTGCTTTCATTTTGTCAAACCGAGCCCATCGAATCCTAACGACTGTTTGAATAGTTGTGATATTTTCTGGCTGATTTAGCAGCCGGTCCATGCCCGTCATGTGGCTGGATTCTGGACAATGCCTTCCATGTAAAAAAGATTTACATGAGGCTCATACAAACAAGCAAAATAAATACATGTTCAATTAAGAGGAATTAAAATCGCACATTAAAATATCACTATGAATGTTTCCTAAAGACAATAAGCTTATTTTATTTAAAATCATAAAAAATTATAGCCAAGTGCCCTACTAATGAGCCATTTTTCCCAGAATAAAGAGTTTAAGATATAAAATCTGATCTCAAAGCCTTCCTTTTTTAATAACACCTTTAAAAACTATTATGAGCCCAGTTTTCATTGAACTCCCCATTGACTTGTGACAAAAAAAACTGGGCCATGTTTGCATTCAACAGGCAGCAGGCAGCAAGAACAGTCTCATTCAAAACCCTGTACAGGATGGGACTAACTGAAGGGGGGTAAAAAGAAAAGATATTCTCTTTTTGGTCACTCCATGCTATAAGGGATGATGATGGGCTAAGGCCAGGGCAGAGAGGATGCTACTGCAAGTACCTCCTATACAGCCAAGAATACTTTTTGAAGAGACTCCCATTAGTTAGACCCTTACTAAATAAGTAGGAAGGGATAGAAATAGGGAACAGGAGGAAAAAGAATAAAAGAGGTGAAGAGGAGAGGAGCAGAGGATGGATCAGATATTTGCTGTCAACACTGATAAACTGTCAACACTCTCAGAGGGGCAGGGGACACATTTCAATAAAGGAATGGGTAAACGGGGTTGAAGGCGAACCCACCTGAGCTCATGTTTCTGTCTTTTTTTTTAAATAAATGTTTTGACTACGTTTACGTAGAAAACACACACACACACACACAAAAAAAACGGCCATATCTAAAGTTTAGTGTTGTTGTAGCTGTGACTGACCACCAACACACAGCCTGAGGGCTAACAATTTGTCCAAGATTTGTTTTAAGTTTTATTTTAATTTTGCCAGTAACTGTTTGCAATTAACCCCACCAGTTAGCAGAATATCAAGACTTGTCAAACTTAGCAACAACTTTGTCATTTCTTAACAACAAATGAACTTAGTTCAAAACTCTGACATAAAAGACAGCAGACGTCATACACTGCTTCAAGAAATGCCAGCCCTTTAATCATGACTTTTATTTGGCGATATTGTCCAAATTGAAAGCAACCAACATGTCAAATGAATTTTAAGCAACTTCTGCTCACGTTGTTTATTAGTCCCTTCTTCTTTCTCTCAGTTTTCCACATCAGAGGGGTGGAAATAAACTTGCACTGTACCACAAAGTGCAAAGAAACCCAACGCACCCCACCTGTCTGCACCCATAAACTAAAGATTAAACCCCATTATCCCCAACTACATGCTGCCTTTCACTACCAACACATAGCTCGCAGCTTGACATCCGCTGTAGCACTTTGTGGTGCGGCAAATGTTTACTACTGTTGGTGTTTACAAGTCTGCTAATACAAAAATCACAAGTTGTTTTTTGATTTTTTTTAACAACGGCACCTACCGCCGCCGAGCTGCCGTGAGTCGACAGTCTGTAAAACCACTAATAACACAGAGTTCCCCTGGTGCAGAGACGCACAAAGAAAAGAAACTTGGTCATAAAAGTCGGAGTAATTATGATTTAACAAGTGCAAATTGGACTTGGCTGCAGCAACAGTTTCTAAGAAAAGAAAACATAATGAAATAAGCCTTTTAGACTGGAGGATTTCTGGGGAATACAAAGTTGGAGTTTAAGCAACAAAGCCTAATTAAATACCACTGACCTAAAAAAAAAAAATGAGAAGCACATTTGTTTGTGTGTTTGGCGGAGAGAGCAAAAAATTATTTATTTAGTTATTTCATGTGTGTGGCTGTGTTAAGTCTAAACACCCCAGAAGCTACTGCTTCGACATAAGGACAGCAAATGTTGACAAAGCCGCTGCACTGTAAAAAACTATACTAGAATAATTAAACTCACAACTCTCCTTTTGTCATTTTCCCCAAGTTTCTCTCCCCGTCTCTCTACAACATCCTCCTTCTCTCATCCCCCTTTTTCAACTTCAGTCTGTCTCTCCTAAACTGCGTGTTTGATGAGTAATATAAATACCATCTCGATGGAAAAAGTGGTAGAGACACGGTACAGACTTGAGCCTTTGAAGGCACGTGAGTGTGAATGTGCACACACACGTACACATCTACGCATGGAAAAGAAAAGACACCCATTAACATTTTTCTGCCCAGCAGTCAAGTGACAAGAAAGGAAAGGAGAAAGGATCAAAAAGAATTTAAAAAAAATATTAAAGAAAAAGTTGAAGAAACTTAAAAGAAAATACAGTCCACCGGTAAACTCACTAATGTACCACGTTTTCCATTCACAATAGTATAACTTATCTTGCTTTTTTAAAACTTTAGCCAATGCAATCTTTAAATGACTTCCATGAAAATATACAGTTATGTCCAAAGGGATATAGAAGAATCAAAGTATATATTTTAAAATAAGTGACACGTGGGGCAAATAAACAGACTGATCAACCTAGAAAACAACTTGTGTGAAATGTGTGTGTGTTCCTGTGTTCCTATGTGTGGAGTGTTTAGAGAGCTCAGAGTCGTACAAACCTGTAAGTAGTCTCGCCCTGCTCTTTCCTTCAGTGGTTAGTGGGACAAAAAGGAGGAGACAAAGGGAGAGAAATCAGTCTTCAAGCTAAATAAAACAGCATTACACGACATATCCACTGATGGATATGGACGCTATCAAGCCAAAAGAACTTAAATCCGGTACAGTTAGTCAGCTGGAGTTTTTTTTAAAGCACATGCAAGCAATAACCATGCATAGTCAAGTTATGCATTTAGTTCTGAGTATAACATGAAGTCTTATCAATAAATGAAGTCTTCACTTGGAAACATGATAAACGTAAGTGAAGCAAGAAACAACTAGCTAAATATTAACACTGAAACTTGCTTGGTGAATAACATTGACGAAAAGCCCAGTTCTCATTGAAACGCTACAGCTCAGGCATATTTACAGCAAGAGTAGAAACAAAATTTCTAGTTTAAATTAGTCTGATTGGACTCTGCATGTCTGAACTGATATTTTGATATTTTTAACGATTTGTTCACAATCAAAGTTTAGGTTTTAGAAATTTTGAAGACTTTCCATAGAATGTTTGAATTGATGGCACATAGTCTTACTTATCATTTGTCCTAAATTTCCAAAATAAAATAGTGGTTCATTACATCATGGTTCTCTTTACATTTCTAACAGTTCATTTATGTAAATGTAGGCCGTTTGTTCTTCAGATTATTACTAAGATAAGGTTGGAATTTTGATGCAATTTCGATGCACCCTTTAAAGTTTCACTAACTCTCAAGAAAACCTAAAACAAAATATCTACATTATGGTACTAAAGAACTAAGGAGGGACCATGCTTCACAATATTTAACCCCTGACTACATACGCTGCAGCAGGCAAATCACAACTTCATGTATGAATGGATTACAATATTAAGAGACTGTTAAAAGTTATTACAAGCCAAAGCAAAACACACCTGCATGAGGAGGAAAACATGTTAATGCAAGTAGAAAAAATGGTTACAGAGCTTCATAATAATCAGTCATGACTAGAAACACCAGTAAAGACAAACAGCTAAGGGAGAAGAGACAATGGAGGGGGCTGAGTAGCAGCAGCAGCAGCAGCAGCAGCAGCCATGTTTGTAAGTCTGTAAGTTGTTACCTACTTGGCGGGGCTGCAGGTATGCAACGCCTTCAAATGAGGCTTCCAGGTAGCAATGGAAACTGAGTTCTCATCAGCAGCATAACTACGCCAGACACACTACATGCAAAGTCGACAGGGTAAACGATGGTAAAAGAACAATTAATGTAATGTTGGAAAGAACAAAAAAAAAAACGAATAAAAGAAATAGGGGTAGGGGACGTGTGTAAGTTGGATAGGATGTGAGAGAAAGATGGTGAGGAGAGGAGAAAAAAAATAAGAAAAACTCGATTAGTTTCTTGGGGTAGTGTGGATGCGGCGTTGTTCGGGGGAGGGGGTGATGATGGTGCTGGTGGAGGGGATACATGCCTGAGGGGGGGGAGAGCGCTTTGGTAGTGATGCCAAGTGGCTCTGAGGTAGGGACGAGCGCCGTCGGTGGAGTACAGACGCCAAGCTGCCTGAGTGGGGGGGAGGGAGCAAAGATGATACACACAAACACACACAGAAAAAAACCCACCGCACAGAAACACACAAACATGGTGAGGAAACAAGACCGAGACATTCATGTGAACGTTTGACATCCAAACCTGCTGGCACCACGTCAGAAGTTCTTGATATTTAATTGGGATTTTATTTAATCCACTTTATCAGTTTTATATGACAGAGAGAGCTGGTAACGCTGTCCATATTCTATATTCATTTTAGCATTTTCAAGTAATTGGATTTATAAAAAATGAACCACACATCATCTGAACCAGCCAATGCTTTTATTAAATAATGTGACTGATGGATGGATTCAGTTTGGCACAGGCTACAATTTTTTATTTTCTTTTAACTGTTAACCAGGGCTATTCAACTGGTGGTCTGTCTGTCTGCCAAGTTTTTCTTACTTCATTTAATTTAAAATAGATTTTAACTTAAATTTAATATGTGAATTTAGGATTCGTTGCAACAAAATAAACTAATTTAAAAGGTAAAATGATACTTCTATTCTTTTACACAGCAGTGTATCCCCTAACATTACCTAGCAATGCCCCCCACCCACCCTGGATGTCTGGCCCCTGGGCTGTTGGCTTTGAGTAACTGTGAATCCCCTGAGCAAGTTAGTTTAATAGCTCTGCTCTAAGCAGTTAATTTGTTTAAAATCTTCAAGGTTGAATAAACCTCTTCGGTGGTGCCAGGTCTCGTAACATGATTTGTGTCAGAAATTAGAAAGCCCAATCACTTTAAACACAAGTTGAATATGAACACTGGCCACCTGCCAGGAACT
>JAVKLF010000073.1:6424328-6436086 GCA_034783495.1 Millerichthys robustus | reverse complement strand
GTGTGTGTGTGTGTGTGTGTGTGTGTGTGTGTGTGTGTGTGTGTGTGTGTGTGTGTGTGTGTGTGTGTGTCTGCATTTGCTTGGACGAGTGTGCATGTATGGGAGACAAATGGCGTGCACGTGATGTACAGAGATGCGGCCAAACAAAAAGCTCCAAGAAAAAAACAGAAAGGAGTTTCTTGGCCTTCTTCCCGGTTGAATTCACCAAAATAGATGCAGTGACGTCTGGATTAGGATGACGCGCTTGCTTTAGTTACTTTTACGTTCTCTGCCGAATTTAAAATAAGATTATAATGCTCAAAATGTCTATAAAAATTTATAGTAAAATGGCTAAAATGTATATAAATAAGAGGAACCCAGCAAAAAAAATTAAGACGGTGTTATAAATCTTATTTTATCTTTTTCTTTTCTGCAGTCAATCCGAACCACGTGGGCCCGGAGCCGAAGCGCCTGCGGACAGCCTACACGCGCCAGCAGGTCCTGGAGCTGGAGAAGGAGTTCCACTTCAGCCGCTACCTCACGCGCCGCCGCCGGGTCGAAGTGGCCCACGCGCTCTGCCTGTCCGAGCGGCAGGTAAAGGTGTGGTTCCAGAACCGGCGCATGCGCTGGAAGAAGGACAACAAGCTGCCGAACACCAAAGGCAGGAGCAAAAACAAGAAAGCAACGGACGACAACAGCGACACGGTGAAGGCGGTGATAAGTGTCTAACAAACGGAACTTGTGAGCAGAAAATAGCCGCCAGAACTTGACGCCAAAACTGAGGTTACGAGACTGATCTATGATGGATGCAGTCCTGAAGCAAAGTATAAATTGCTTTAAAATTCAACACCAAGCTTTTTGAATTCATCATCGATTGTTCATTACGCTCTTATTTTGAAGGATTCCAAACGCTTCAATTTTTTTTAGTACAGGTTGAATCGGAGGCTGCATCCATCCGTTTCATCTTTAATTAATCTTTGAACGTATTGCAGGTTTTGGTAACCTCTCAGACCGTTTATCAACTCTCTGGTACAAAATCAAACATCCAACATGGCGCTGAAAACATGGGACCTACTTGTTAAGAGAGAGAGAGATGTGTGTATTTTTGGAGAAAACAGGGTTTTTTTTCCTACAGGGTAAACATATATTACAGGGTTTTTGTAATAGCTACCTAAAAACATTGAAATAAACTAATTTATGAATATGCACGTTACCAAAATGTTCCACAAACTGGTGCTCAGAAAGAAGCAGAAGATCTGAAACCAGCAGCAGAAAGACCAAAATGCGCAGCAGCGTAAAGGATAGTTGGATAAATAATTTTGTAGAAAATAGCCATATTGTGCGGTTTATTGTTTTTTTGTGTAAATTCTCATTTGTAGGCACGATTAAATCAGACAAATTAGAGGAACATATAAATGCACAACATTCAGCTGATTGTCTCAGGGTTACAGGGTTTTATCAGAAGAATTTCCTCAAATGTTTGGTTTTGAATAATTAGCTTTTTTGTTAATGTTGCATTAAAGATCATTTGTTTGAATTCCAGTTTAATATGCTATTAAAGCCTTTATTCCAGTACTTATTTTTCTATTATTTAGAATCATATTTTATTATTTCATTTACAATTCTGTGTTTTTATATGTGTGTATATATGTTCACTTTTTAAAAAAGGACAAAAAATTGTTAAATGTTTTGATAAGTAGGGTGAAAAAATAAAACTGTTTTAAACAATAACAAGCGAGTGCTTTTTTGCGCATTATTTAGTGCGCGCGTGTGCGCACCCTGTTAAGAAACTTAATCATTATCATTTAAAGCAATTTTAAATGAATAAAATAAAAGTTATAGGCTACGATATAATCCCACACAGATGTGTTATGAATGACTCAGCAAGTTTTAATCAAATAGCTGTACCATTTGCTTAGCCGTTTTGCGTTTGCAGGGCGGTCATCTTGAATTAGAATCACTTCTATCAGAAATGAGTAGATCCACATTTAACGCTTACATAGGCCTATACGAGTTTCATTTAAACTTGTCCAGTGGTTCATGAAATATTTTGCTAACAGACAGACACAGTTGACTCCATCAAGGTTTTAAGCAAATATATTGTGTAATCTGTCAGTGGATCAGTCTCAGTTATTACCAAGCCAATTTTAAAGTCACCGTTTGTCAAGCTGACCGAGTTGCAGGAGGGTTTTGTGTTCTTAAATCTCCAAATGGAGATGAGATATTTTGCAAGCAGAGCTGGTGATGAGTGATTCTAAACACAAATTTGGCCCAGCACGCATCTCGGATTACGCCTTCTACAAATCTGTACGTTGAAGTATAGAAACCGACTTGGCACAATTCTCAAAAAAATGCAGGTCCTTTGAAACAGTGTTGACAAGAAGAGGCTCCCAGACAATAATTGGCAACTTCCGGTTGGGTGAAGTGCAGAAAGTGCAAATGTGGGCAGACGAAATGAAAACTAGCATAGCCTATCCCAAATTTTTATGTCTGCCAATGTTAGACAATAAAAACACTGTAGTTTAAAACAGTCAGCAATTAAACAAATGAAAACTAGAATTAAAACATCTAGCTATTGTGACTGATTGAGAAAAAAATCTCTAGGCCTATTTGCCAAACAGGCTACATAGCCTACTTGTTAAAATTAGTTATAAACTCTAACAGATAAAATGTTCTATTTAGCGTAGGCTTGATAATTTTTTAACACTATTTTTGTAAAAAATAATTTGATCTTGTGGTTTTGGCATTCCTGCATTGCTTCAATCTGACCGTGATAAAACAACAGCGCCTCAGACTGGTGACTTTGCTTACTGCATCCTGACAAAAACAGTGATGGATAAAATCTCAAAGTGCTTTAAAAACGGTATCAGATATAAAAATAAAAATATATATTATATATGACAATTTAACACAAACAAAGTTAAATATTAACATAGCCTACATAGCCTAACTGTGGATATGTTGCGAAGTAATGTCACATAAAATATTTTCTGTTAGCTTAATTATACAGGCACGTATATGTAGCCTATATATATTTAGATACATATAATTTCATTACATCAGATTAATACTTTTAATTCTAAGTGGCTGCGGTTTGTGCAGAAAGTGGAACTAAACATCAGATCACCTCGTTCTTCCCCGGACGTTATTTCAAGGCGGATTCAGCACTTGTCCTTAACCTGGCATGAAGCACCATTAAGCGATTGCTTCTGATAGTTAATACACTTTAGCAGTATTAGTGTAATAACAGCACTATGTCTCTGGCGGCGGAGGCTTTCGTGTCGCAGATGGCAGGTAACTTGTTTACTTCCGTGTTTTTATCTTCGTCTTTTAGGTTAACTTTAGCTCACATGAGCTAACGGTGACAGTTAGCGCCTTGGAATTAACATGAAGACCTTGTTGTCTTTTAGCTCTGCCAGCTATTTGACATAAACTAAGAAGCAAATTGCAGAAGCAGTAGGTGGAAAAACTAATTGTGCTACAAAAAATAAATAAAAATAAGACGTTAGCTGCCAGCTTTTAGGAAGTCTGATCAGACGTCATTAGGACTGGATCATTCAGGTGTGTTGTTGACATTATGGCAAAATGAAAAACACCAGTACTTAGTTTATAATTCTTCAGCAATAAGCATTTTCTACAAGTGGAAAACATTGAGGATGCCCGCCAAACTTCCAAGAAGTGCAAGCTTGATGAAATTCATCTCGAGGTCAGCCAGTGCAGTTTACGTTTAGCTTGTGGTTAACCAGAGAAGACACTCTGGATTTTACATTTCGTTTACAAAAGAGTGTCTTGACCAATACAGGAAAAAGTTCAGATCAGTCTAGATGACAACCTTTTAATAATCTTTTAGTAAAATTAAACTGTTGCAAAGAGGAGTGAGCTAGAATTCCTCCACACCAAGAATAATGCAGTCATTTAGAGAATAACCACAAATTGTTGCTGCTTAAGGTGGTTCTACGAGTCATGGGTGTACTAAGCTTTCACAAACTGTGTGTTTTGAATTGGGTTTAGTTAAATAAATCATTACACAATCTAATAGTGTGCATCTAATATTTGATCTGACATTGAGAACACAAGATATCTGCTTTCTTGTGCCTCAAAGAGGAATACAGCAACTTACTTCACCGGGTGTATGTTTCATTTTGCATTCATACATGTTTGTTTATGACACCTGACAGCTGCTGAGCCTTGGCCTGAAAATGCGACCTTATACCAACCACTGAAGGGTAAGTCAGACATCTGGGGAAAATAAACAAAATGAGTTCCCTGTTTTAACTGTAATGTAGCTGATGTAATTCTTTGTGGCTGTTTTTAATAGAAGATCAGATTTTGCTCTCAGACCACGCGTCGTCTATTGCTGTTCAGGTAAAGTTGGCTTTGTGACTGAAGTGTCCACATATTTATTCTGTGTGAAACTTTATTTTTTACATACAAGTGGCAGAAGAGTGGACAGTGGTAGTAGAAATAAGTTACTCTTTCTAAAGTAAAATAAAACCAAAACATTTTTATTTAGAAATTGAACGTAGGTTTCATATTAATTATTATTAATTATTCAATTTAACACAAAATACAGTTTTTATATAATTTGAAGTAACTGTATTGTGTTTTTTTTTTTATTACTATTAAATATATTTTGGGGCATTTTTGTAGCAGGGCTGTAATAGTTCCTGTTTTTCTTCTGCAGGCCTACCTCAGGATGTGTAGTCTCCCAGTGCAGGTGGTTTGCAGAGCAAATGCTGAATATATGTCACCGTCAGGTTAGTTTCCATGCTGCTGCAGAGACAAATGCATTCTGCCCCTGCTTTTTCAGTCTTTCAGCCAACAGTGACTTCCTCCTAGTCTTAATTTGGCTGTTTCAAATATTGTTTTGTTTTTTACTTTGTTGACGCAAATTTTATTCCTGTTTTGGTGTGTGTTTCAAGCACATTTGCTCATGTTTACGCAGGTGTGAATGTAATAACTTAGCCTGGTTTAGAAATATTTTAAAATATTTTTAATGTAAGTAAATTTGCTTGTTTTTACTTTGTAGGGAAAATTCCCTTCATCCACGTTGGGAACCAGGTGGTGTCAGAATTGGGGCCGATTGTGCAATTCACCAAAGCAAAGGTGATGCTTTAGTTGTTCAAAAAAAAAAAAATGTAACAAAATTTTATCACCTAACATGTTCATTTTGTCACAAAATGTCATGTTTATCTCTGTTGAAGAAAAAAAACGTTATTTTTTTCCTGGCTGTCAGGGTCACTCTTTGAGCGACGGCTTAGATGATGTTCAGAGAGCTGAGATGAAAGCTTACATGGAGCTTGTTAACAACATGCTGCTAACTGCTGAGGTGCAACAACACAAACACAAGCAGAACCAACACCTTCGTGCTAGACACACTCGTTACAGCTTTTTATTGTGGTTCTCTCTCCTTTCTAGTTGTACATTCAGTGGTGTGATGATGCTACAGTTGCTGAGGTAGGTATTCTTATGCTCAGATATTTTTTTACTTTAATACCAGCGAACATTTCAGTGTCTCATTGTTATTTCTTTATTTTATATAGATTTCCCGTCCCAGATACAGCAGCCCGTACTCGTGGCCCCTTAGTAAAATCTTGGCCTATCAGAAGCAGTGGGAGGTTCGCAGGAAGATGAACGCGATTGGCTGGGGAGGGAAAACGCTTGAGCAGGTTTGTAATAACTCAGAGATAATTAGCTGACTTGATTTTAAAGTTGCTTTCAAGATGTCACAGATTTTGTTTTTAATAAATAAGATTTCAAACAATTTAGACAACTATAAAGTTTTTAGGGCATTTTGTTGCACCTTTAATATATGTTCTTAAAAAAATACAAATTCAGTTTTCTATCAGAATTTCTGTTTGATGTTTAACATGTGTTTGGCTTTTTCTGTTTTAGGTTTATGAAGATGTAAATCAGTGCTGCCAAGCCCTCTCTCAGAGGCTGGGGACGCAACCATACTTTTTTAGCAAACAGTGCGTATTCTAAATATTTCACTTCTACTTGTGTGATTTCTTGATAATGACAGAGAAATCATCAACAGTTGAAGAACACAAATCCTGCTTATGTGTCCGTCTGAAAACTGAGAATCTGTTGGCATCACTTGAGCACCACCTTATGGATCAATGTTGTCACAACATCTTCATTGTTTAACATTTTTTTCCATTTAAACTTGGAAAAAAAGAAGTGGGTTAAATGCTCAGTAGGTGCAAGAATGTATTTAATTAGAAATGTTACATATGTGGGATTTACTGGAAATACTATTATTTACAGTAGTGGTAGTTTATAAAAGCATTATTACAGATTAGATGTATTGTTGTTGGCCTACTCTAAAAAGAGAGTGGGTCTCTGACTTCCAAAACCAGACTGGGAGCTTTTTCATAAGAGAACACATTAAATATAAAAACTGAAAGTAAAATTTAAATCTGAGAGAGGAGAGCTGTCTTTTGGAATTTTGAGTCTCAGAATGATGAAGAGGTCATTAAGAGCTTTATGTTTACAGGGAATAATTTAAACTTTATTTTTAATTTATAGAGAGTCAGTGAAATGCTGAAGTTTTAAAAATATTAACTTTTATCAGAATTCTTACTGCAGCATTCTTGGAACAACAAGTAAATTCAGTTGTTTAATTAGCCTAATAATATCCCAAAGTAACAAATACATGGACTGTTTTGTTCATAATTATCACATATAAACTGATTTTTAGTTTTGATATTTTGCATGTGATAAAAGGAAGTTCCACAAACTTTTTGGATGTTCGATAAAATCTGCAATAATACAAGCCAAAATAATAAAATCCAAGGTAACTTGGATATAAATTATTCTCCTGAGATGTTTAGATCAAATATAATAACTTCAGATTTGTGTAAATTGGCAGCAAGAAGTAAAATAAATTAAGCAAATATACTCTGTCAGATTAAAGTGACTTGATCGAGATTAGTGTGAATATTTTTAAGACTTATTCAGTTTCCTGTCTAATTTATTACAGATCACTAATATATTGTTTGACTTCTGCAGCAACAAATATTGAGTGTGTATCTCTGTGTGTTGTAGGCCTACAGAGCTGGATGCGTTGGTGTTTGGTCATCTCTTCACCATCCTGACCACCAGACTGACCAGCAACGAGCTGGCAGAGAGGGTCAAGAGCTACAGCAACCTTCTGTCCTTCTGCAGGCGCATCGAACAGACCTACTTTGAAGACAAGAGCTCTTAAACGACTAAAAAAAATGACATCATCTTGTACATTCTGCATTTCCTGTTCTCATTCCTCTAGTTCTAGTACACGGCAGCTAAAAACTGCCCATTTTGTTTTATGCTTGTGCAAAGATGAGTCTTTTTAAGAATTTGGACTAGTCGCTCTCATCTGAGTATAATCCCGGCAACAACATATATAAAATTACAGTAAATCCCTTTTTTTTCAAGATAATAGCATGTTTGTTTAAAATAAAAAGGTTTTCTGAAAATAAGCAAACTCAGAAAGCTTGCAGGGTTTAAGTGTCAGATTTAAAGGCACATCAGCTGAATAGTTTTTGAAATGGAAGCTTGTTGCCTATTTATTTACACTGTACTTTTCTACAGTTTGCACTCATGTTTTGCTGGACTGCTGTCTCCATTTCCATCCACCATTGCACTTTTTCAGTCTCGCACACACGTCACAATCAGCGTATGGATTTCCCAGCTGTGCAACATGACCGACTTTCAGAAGGCAGAACTCCACTTGACCCCAGTTTGAAGTCAAATGGTATGCGTTTTATTTTCCTCCCGGGGCACTTGTAAGCTCGTAAGAAATGCAAAACAGTTTTGGCATATGAAGGAAGTTAAGAATTTTTAATGTACAAAAAAAACAAATTTAGTGATGTTATTTGAATTCTTCCACATGGTTTTGCTTGTGTTCAAAGTGCCTATGATCGATATTCAGCCCTCAATAAAACGTGCCGTTTCAACTTCAAAACTTGTTCTTTGATGTGTTATAAGTCATCCTCAAGAGTTTAACTCAACTCAAAAACCGTGTTAAAACTCACTGAAGTCTGTTTTGGGGGGTCTTTGGAAACACACACTTGAATGTGTGTTCCTGCCTCCAGGTCTCATACAAGCTCATTGGTAACGTCGGATCACCTCTGACTGCCCTGCTGTTGACCAGTCTGTGTGTCTGTGGGACAGACAGCATGAGCGTGTGTCTTCCAGGTTTCCTGTGAGGTCAGGGTTTGACCTGTGAACTTCCAGGAGCTGTGACATCATGAGTGATGACCCACACTGACCAAATGCTGCACAACCGGAGGTCAGCAGCCAGTTAACAGACTGTGTGTAGTTTACTTCTTCAGTATATATCTTGCTTGATGCAGTTTTATTTTTTTTAGCAATTTATTTGGAGAGAAGTGTATTGTTTTTTTTTTTTTGTACAATATTTCCCTTTTTGGTTTCATTTTTGGCTTGTTTTACTCTAATTAGCTGGCAATTAACTTCTTATAAATTTACATTTTCTTAACTTTTTTGTGTTTTTACTGAGGCAACAAAGCTTTGTACACCCTTTTCTCCAAGGGCCTATCACTTTTAATCCTATTGTCATTTTTGATATTCATTTTGGGAAATAGTGAGGTATTAAAAGTTACAGCTTTTTAAAATCTGCTATCTTTGCTTATAGCCTATTAGTTATTTTACTACTACACTTTAATAGGCCTACATGTGCACCGTTGGGAAAACAGAAAATAATTTAAGTTTATTTATTTAATTGTCATATTAAACGTCTCTAACTGTACTAACTTAGATTAATGAATGTATTCGGTCAGAAAGTCAGCTTGTAATGTGAAATTTCCTCCAGTAGGTGGCAGCATAAAGCTATAAACCACTGCAAATCAGGATTATTGGTCTGTTTATCAGAGTAAATGTGGGATTAGAGAAAAATGTTGACTTTTTAATTGCTTCTCAGATTTGTTAATATTAATATTAATAATAAAGTACTTGGACACAATGACAGTAAACATTTGAGACAGAGAGGTGTCATACTGATTAATGTATTAAAAATATCTGAGCACTTGTTTTTTGAAATTTTTCTCTGAAATTAGACTATGCACCACTGGGTGGACTGAGTTCTGAGTCCAGCCGGTCATTCTGATCTTTCTTTTTTTCCTGTGACATGATGCAACACAATGCAAAAAGGACTGAGTTTGCACTCAGATTGTTCACTTATTTATTTCATAAGATGGAATGGAGTATATTTAAACATTCTTGGCAATGAAAGTAGAATTTCTTGAAGAAATAAAGATTGCTCGTCACCTTGTGTGATTCATTGGTGGTGGGGGTAAGGGGTTGAGGGTAGACTCTGGGCTATTGTCACACTAAATTTTAACTCTGTTTTGAATGTTCCCAATAAATATTGAAGTGAAATGTGTAGATTTTACTGAAATACTTAGAGAGTAATCAGTGGATGTACATCTACAACCGAATAACCTTTAGATAACCAGAATAATTCACATAAACCAACACAAAAATGTCTCAAACTCAGTCGGTTTCACAAATTTTGGGCTGAAACTTGGTGTGGTAGAATCTGAGAGTCACCGAGTTCTGGCATTTACTTTTATAGACAAATTGACTGTGGCAGCTGTCAGATTGACTCCTAAAGTTGATCGGTTGTAAATGTTCTGCTAATGATAACTTCAAAATCGGTGATTCATGAGATATTTTGCTAACAGACAGGCTTTACACAGTCGCCCACATTTCATGGCAGTGTACATGAAATTTTATTGTAGAGCTCATGACAGATGTTTTATTCACCAAATACTATGCCCCATAGTATATTTTATTTACACTTTTTTCTCAGGGAATAAATAGTTGATTAAAATAGTTATAGTAATGTATTAATGAGTCTTAACCACAATTATCTTTCTGTGAAAGAATAAAAACAATACTGTTGTGATATAAACAACTAGTCTGCAACAGAATCAAACACATTGCTTTGGATTAATTTATTTTATACATTTTAAAGCTCTTAAGTAAATAAAAGAAAAAAATAGGTCTCTTCTACAAAGAGGATGTGAAAGGTGTGCTGAAGAAGGAGGCTCTTGAAATGAACTTAGAAAGTTTTTGTGGGCATGTAACTGTGGATGAGCGGTGATGCGATGTGTCAGATCAGACAATATGTCTGGAAGCTGAAAGTGGGTGATGATTCATTAAATGGACTCAGACAAAAGTGAGCGAAAGAGGATTGTTTACCGATTCCCTTTAATTGCCTCCGCTGTGTGGGTGAGCTCGTTTACGTATTTATTCAACGCACACACTTCTAATTTGATCAAACCGATGCAATATGTCTTTGCTGCTGCTGATCCAGTGTGCGTCTAATCTCATCCACATAAACTGGATCAGCATGACTTCTGCTGTCAAAGCACTCAGGAAGTCTCAGTGCTTCGGGCGCCTGGGGCAGGAAGAGACTGAGCTGCAGGCCCGCGGGTCTGTGTCTGTAAACTGCGTTCGCACAGATAAGTCTGTGTACATTACATCTTTACATGACAAAGTCATCACACCCTTTAAAAAACGAAAAAGAGAACCTTTAACAGGCTGAGCAACTGACTGTGGTAAATAAAGAATGACAGAGAGCCTGACGTTCTGTGTGATTTTCCAGCACTTTTACTGCGACTCTGTCAGTTCAGCACTGCAGGAAACCCTGGCCCTTCTCTGCTCGCACACATCCCCACTCTCAGCAAAAAAACAGAAGGAATCTGAATGCAGGCGACTGCAATGAACAAAAGGGGGGAAAAAAGGCTTTTCTCTCTCAAAGACTTTAAAACCGTTTGTTTCTTTTGCTTCACATGAAGAAGAAAATGGAGCAGGGCAATGAATATAAAGCAGTTTTTCTACTTTGAATTTCAGCTTGTACCATATCTGATTTTAACTCAATATCTGTAAAATTGACTGGATTTACAAAGCGGTATGTGTTTGGGAATGTTTAGTAGCTGTAGTGGTCATCTTGATTTTTGCTGATGCCAAAACCTTATCACTATGTCCATTCAATGACTACTTTCTGAGAATTTCATTAGAATTTGTCTAGTGGTTCATGAGACATTTTGGCAACAGATGGTTCATCTCTGTCATTGCCTGCATTTAATTTTGTGCTGCAGCTCGTCTCAAGGTGGCCGCGCACGTCTGTGTGTGCAAAAAGTGTTCACTGATGTGACGCAGATCTGCATTGATAATCCTCTGCTATTCCTCCCCTCACACACACACACATACACACACGTTTCTTCCTTTCAGATTTTTTCTGTCTCATCCTATCATCCTTCTTGTTTCATCCTCCACAGTTGCTTCTGATAAGCGTTGCTTTGCTTCAGACGACTTAAACTCGGAATTTACACGTTGAAAACACACCAGAAGTCTGATTTGTCTCAGACGAGGCTGTTGGTTCATCTAATAGGCTTAAATATGTGAGGGTTTCACAATCCTCCTTTTACAAACAAAGCATTATCCTGGCGGAGAAGGTGAAATCTATTTTGAAAATGAGCTTAAATCCCATCTGTTACTCTTTAATTGTCACTGCTATACAGGAAATATGAGGCAAGATAACAAACCTCTTTGCTCATAGGATACAATCAGCACGCATTTATGTTCATTTTGAAAATTTAGAGTGTAATGTACATTAAGTTTCTAGTCATAATCTGTGTAAACTCAAGTTTTGTACATGCCAGTGCTCCTGGCTCTGAATAGAAATATAAATTAAGCAAACACACACACACACACACACACACACACACACACACACACACACACACACACACACACACACACACACACA
>JAVKLF010000073.1:6380561-6399126 GCA_034783495.1 Millerichthys robustus | reverse complement strand
CACACACACACACACACACACACACACACACACACACACACACACACACACACACACACACACACACACACACTTGCGCTGAGATGCCAAAGTCAGCCTCCTGAAATATTTACTAGCCTCATGTGGGGAAATCTCTGAGGATTATCCCCAATAACCTGTTTAACTTAATCCTTATCTCACACACATGAATAAAAACTCCCCCCATCCCTCCGCTCTTCATCTTTTTCTCTCATTCTTTCTGAGCGGGGCAGAGGTAGTCTCTCACCTCACTCTCCATCACCCTCCCTCCCTTCTTCTCTCCCTCACACACTCACTCCATCTGCTTCACGAGCATGAGCTTCCTCTGCCTCTCCTGTGCGTCTTTGAGCCCCTCCAACGTGCGCGCTCGTCCTCTCTGCTCTCCCGCTTTCTTTCATTTTTCCCCAGTCTTTCCACAAGAGCCATACCTCTACACAGAGCTAGTTTTTTCTCCCTCCCTCCCCCATTCCGGGACAGGACAAAGGAGTAGTAGCCGGGAACTCCGTGGAAGAAGGCTAACCCCAATAACAGGAAAAGGAAGTGGGCAGTGACCTGTGTGAGATAGAGGGAGGGGTGGGGTGGTGGTGGAGTGGGGGGGCTGTGGTCAAACAGCTGTGGACATACAGCTGTGGACTAACAGTTTTAGGTTTTGGATGAGAAAACCACATCAGAGGCAAGACAAGGAAAAGAAGCAAGAGAGACTGAGAACCTGTTGGATTCGCACCTGAGGGAAAAAACCTTGACAACTTGAGAAGAGGGAGCTAAAGCCATAAGGATTTGGCGGAGAGAAACTGACTTTTTATATAAAAAAAAGTACTTGAAATTTACACATTACATCACGAGAAATACTTTGGAGTTGTTGTTTTTTTTATCTTTACTCATTTGGCATTTGAAACTGAGTTATTTCCTTTTGGAGATACATCTTTGGGATCCATTCTCTTTTAAAGCAGCGTCAACATATTTTTGATCAACTTTCACATCGAGCTCAACGTTCCAGAGATAAGAGGAAAACTCCATCTTAAAAAGCCCCACTTGATTTCTACAAAAGAAGAGGTGTGGGGAATATTGGGCGAGTTTAGCCTCCCCGATTACCTGAACTCCACTTTCGGGGAACAAGTGCCCACCTTGAAGGAAACAGAGTTGCGTTTCACACCAAAACCAACAATCTGACGAGCTGTTCGGCTCCTTGTTACGGGTAAGTTTTCTCTCTCTGTCCTAATTGCAAAAGTGACACAGGAGCTTTTTATTTATTTATTTATTTCCCCACGTGTGCATGATTGGTGTGAGCTGGTGCCAGGCAGAACATCCAGAGCTTCCATGTTCAGCAAATGGGACTGTGAATATACATTTCCCCTTTTGAGTGAAGAGCTGTGCAGCGCCGCCAGAAAAAATGTAACCCAGATCCCTTGAAAACCGCTCCAGGCTACTTTCCCATTCACTCCAGGGTGAACGCTTGGTATATATATATATAAAAAAAACTATCTCAAAAAGTGAAGGTACAGAAATAACTTGAGCTGACAGTGAGAACCCCTTTCAGGACAGGGTGTCAGCACCCGTCACTGCTCACATATGTTACGCCAATGATCTCGGACAGCTTGGTGTAGATTTGAATGCAGTAATTGAGCGCTGACCTTCCCTCCCCCTTCTCTTCTTCCCCCCACTTCTTCTTCTTTTCCCAGAGGGCTAAACTGTCATTCCTGGAGACAGACGGCTGTGGTCATTAAAATGATACAAGTTGATTGGTAGACGCTTGCTAAGGGGGAATTTTGACAAAATCCACCAGGAGGTCTTGAGTTTCAAGGCGTTCCACAATCACAAGAAAGCAATTCATCAAAGCTGTCAAGTTTAAGTTGGTTTGCTTATGAAGTATTGATGAAATACATCAATATTAAAACGTCGGGGGATCTTGTCACTTGAATGGTGTCATTTTGTCAGCTGAAGCCCTTCCCCTGATCTACATATGCAATGTGTTTGAGACCCAATTTATCAGACTCTTGTGGCGTGATGGAGAAGTTAAAATCAAAACACATATGTAGGCTTTCAAGAGAGAAGTTTGTGTGCATTACCTTTGTTTTTCTCCTGTTCCTCTGCAGTGGAGGATTTGCTCCGAGTGATAGAAGTGATTTGATTTTGGTTGTTACATGGAAAGCCGTTGATGCGGTTAAACCCAGTGGACTTAATTCCTGAAGAGGGAACTATCAGGGAAAATCCTCTGGGTTGCCATCTGGGAGACTTCACCCCAGCCACACACAAACACAAACACTCACACATGTACACTCACACGCAAACCCAAGATTCATGATTAGAGCTGTTCATTCATTCAGATATATGTCAGTGAGGCTGACAAGCTGTCCAGCTGTGGTGAGGTTAGCTCAGCTGAACTCACTGATTACTGCTGAAAGACCCAGTTATGGTTTTATTCTTCATAAATGACCCGTATTTCTTTTTGTATGCAGTACATGACACTCAATTTTGATTTCAATTGTTTTATAGTTTTTCTACAAATTGGTTGAAGCATGTAGTATTCAGAGAATGGATCAGCACGGTTTACAAGAGTCAGAGGAAAGAAGGAAAGGGAGTGGCAACAGTTTAGATCAAATTAATTCTTTGAAGAAATGCAAAACGCCCACAGCTTTTCATACCGGAGTTTTAAGTCAAATTCATTTTACTTGGAGAGCTGAGTTAAGCGCAATTTTGGCCAAACCTGAAAATGTATTTTTATTCTCTTCATCACATGTTCTGAATGACTCTCAACTACTACCACACCCAGTTATATATTCTGACTGAGTGAGTTATAACTATTTTTCTGTTGGCTAAGGCAGCCAACTATAGAATTGACTCCAGAAGTTAATCAGCTGTAGTCATTAATATTCAAATCTTTCCAGTAGTTCATAATAATTTTTGCTAACAGACAGATAGTTAATAGCAAAATTTTTTTTAAAAGATCGTTAAGTGCTCACAGTATGTATTGGGGTGCATGACTATCACTTCAAATTGTAGCTCACTTTCTGTAAAACCAACTGCATTACAAACATTTTTGTGTTTGCTAAAGTGCTGATCCACATGTGGGAGCCATCTTCAATTGAGTTGACTCCACTGCTTTGAGAATCTACACACACACAAGCAAAATAACTATCATCAATCTTTTGGCAGATAATATTTAATATCTAAGGCTTTGGAAAGTGAATAGTCCCACTTGAATATTTATTTAAACATAATTTATGTTGCAGGACTTTCTTTAATGTGCTAAATCGAGCTGCAGGTTTCAAGGAAAACTACAAAAAAAAGATTTTTTTGAGAACAAAGCTAGTATCAGTTGATTTGATGGACATTATTTGTGACTGTGTGTTTAAAATCGGCTTGATTTGACTCAGTGATGCTGCCAGTGAGAACGCTGCGCTGTCTGGTTTGTGTGTGTGCGTGCGCGCATGTGGTAGCAGTGTGACCCGCTGGCAGACAGATTGTTAGAAGCTGCTCTGTGATTAAACCTGTCTTAATCTGTAACAGACACACATTTTAGTATTTGTAAGGCAAACAGCGCAGGCTTAAAATGATACAAATAACTTTAAAAAAGGACTGATTTTGGTATCATAAATTCAATCTGCAAAAAATATATAAATAATCAGAATTTGGCTAAATTTAAAACACTGTCACAAAGACAGGTTGCAATTTGAAACAATTTCACCACTGGATGACAAAACAACACATAAACCACCCGTTGTTTTGCGTGGAAGTAGACATTTTCATTTAATGGTTTAGTCAGTTTAAATTCAGCATTTTGGTCACATAAAATTTCATGTTTAAAGTGAACATTTACTTGTAGATTTTGAACTTTCCTTTAGATTTAGTTGTGCAAATAGTTGTAAAGATCTTTGTGATATTTTATGTGAGGCCTCATGATTTCTCACATACTGTCGTTGGATTACAGTAAATATTCTGTTTGATAGTAAACCTTTAAGACACTTTACTCATCATGCTTTAATAAAAATATGAAGAAAGATATTGATAAAGGGAAGTATTTACTATTTGTTTCCTCTTTTGAAAAAAGACCTTTTGAGCGAAGTTTTTATTAATAGCAAAAGGTACGAGAGTGAAAAAAAATGGTTAAAGAAAACAAAAACTCTCTTAAAGCCTTTAGGTGCAAAGAAACAAAAGATGGAGGGAAAGAAGGAGATGCTGTCCCTCCGCAGACAAAATCAAACTGCATCTGCATCTTTAAAAGACAGAAACAACAAACAAGAGTTAAACTTCAGATGCCCTTCAGCAACTGGCAGGATTATGAAGTCTTGTTCGTTTCTGCGCTTTAGCCTTCGGTACGACGGAAACTGGGTCAGACCTGTCTGTCAGTCACAAAACATCCCTCAGATTGACAACTATATCTCCTTGTCTGCCTGTTTTCTGCACCTCGTCACTGCCGTGTACGCTTTGCCTGCAGACAATGTGCAGATGCAATTACAGATATTCCAGGATGTTATTTATTTTTCATACCTCTAAAAGATGCCTTTGATAAATAATGCTGTAAATAGCTTTGAATAATCCTTTAGTTAGATGTTTGTGCCTTAACCTTGCCAATTTAAATGGAATTATTAAGGAAACAAGCTTGTTCTTCCATAGTCATTTTAAGTTTAAAGTGGACTGGAGTTTGAAATTTGTCACGCTGAGTACTGTGGCGATTTTATCCCTCACACCAACCTGCTAAATCTGCTTTAAGGTGAGGTCGATCGGGTGAGCAGGTGTTAAAGAAGAAAGGTGAAGATTGAGGTGAGAAAAAGGAACGGAGGGAAAAAAACTGATGGAAGACAGAAATAGTTTTGCATGAAAAAAAGAGATGCAGCTTTCATCTAGGGAGATTTAATAAGCCTGAAGTATAAAACTATAGAAAAAAATAATGGAATGACCAAGCTAAGGGAAAAAAAGGCATCATAAAGGTAAAGGTGAGGTGGAAGGAGGATGAAAAGAAGTTTAAAGCAAAGAGGAAGAAATGAATAAAATGACTAAATGTGACTCAAAGTGAGACATTTAAGGGGAGAAACATGAGGTCAGCAGAGGCAATGAATACTAGGAAGGGTGTGTCACCTCACTAATGACCTTAAATTAACGGACCCAGTGGCATTTCCCAGAAGGCATTGTGTTTAGACTTCCTGGTGCTGATAAAAGAAGAGTGGATGCTGACTCTTGAAGGAGGAGGAAATGCTGTTTTTTTAAATGTCCTTGTAAGGAAAACACCAGAATCCTCAGAGTAGGAATTACGTGCAAATGTGTTGGGTAGACTCATCGCTCAGATATTGTTTTTATTCTGACATGATGAAGATGGTGATGAGAAAAAAAGATTTAGACATTTTGATCAGGTAAAACATAGCCTCAGGATTGCTCTCAGGATTACTAACTAATAGAGATGTTGATGCCAATGGTACCAGAACTTAATGTTCTAAAATCAGTTCTAAAATCAAAATATCAATAGTTTGATACATAAGTCATTTCAGGTAATGTATGTAATTAACAGGAACACAAGGGAGTTTAAATCAATACATAAATTACCCTAATTCCTTCCATTCTTTATGAAGGTATGATTTAAAATACGCTACTTTTTTAGATTTACCAGACACATTAGGTGTAACTGTGTAATTTTATACATGCATGTATAAAAATGATAAATAAAATAGTCAAATTTGTTTTCCTAATTTACCTTTGAAGTAAATAGTAATAATTTTTAGTCTCATGCCAGAAGAAGGTCTTCACATGAAACTATCTTGCTCGTTTTTAAAACTTATTTTTATTTAAAACCTCTCGTGTTTACACATAAACTGTTTTAAAGCAGGTAAAACATAGAGTCATTTTCTGAATTTTAGCCTTTAGTTCATTTGATAGTTTTTTTCTTTGAAAGTCATTTAAGGAGTCCTCTGTGCAGAAAACAAACAAAAAAAAAAACATGTAAAGAACATGATGTGATTACTTTGTTTATTCAGAACATGATGAAGGGAAAGACACACACATCGAGAGCAGAGGCAGGACTTTATCTGGAAACACGTCTGGTCTGAAACAACAGCCGTATCTCAGTGGGCAGGGAATGTGTCAAGATTTAGTGAAGGGTTTGAACAAATGAAATGCATTCAGTTCAGTGGTATTGTGTTATTTTGACACTATTTTTCTATAAAAATGGGATTGATTGATCTTGTCACTGTAATTGTTTCATCCCTGAAACATTAAAGTCTTTGAGTCAAATTTGTGTTTTTGTGCAACAAATGACAACAAAGGAGATCAAGGCTTGCTCATTTGGTTGTATGCAGTGTGTAATACTTCAGTAATCTTACCAAACTATACATCATCGTTCATGAGTTTAGGCACAACATCCTATCTGAGAAGTTCAGACATTACCTAATAATTAACTTAATTTAACTGGTTTTGACCATTTCACTTATATTGTCCTCCTTTGTGTGTGTAATTTTACATGTCTCCCATGTTAGCAAAATATCTCATTAACTTGAACAGTTAACTAAAACATAACCTTTGGAGCCAACTCAATTAAAAATGGTCACCACAGCTAACTGACTCCAAATACAAAAATGGGTAAATTGACATATTTGATTTAAAATTTGTGCTAGTAGCTCTGATTTTGCAATATTATGATAATAATATTTTGATGAGCTAACACATGATATTAATATCAAAATGTAACCAAAACATAGGATGATCTTAGTTTAAAAATTAGCCATGAAAAGCAGAGTGATACAAAATCCTTCAAGTGATGCTAGGTTCTTAATCGTTATAGTGATAATAGCCAAAGAAACTTGGATTTTCTTTTTCTTGGAATCTAATCCTCTTTTTTCATGTTTTAGCTGTAGGTACTTCATTTATTTAGCAGTTTTTATGTTCTGTGTCTTGTTTCATGCAACATTGTTGTAGCAAATTCAGGTTGTTAGTATTTCTAGTTGTCTCAAAATTGTTTCATTCTTTTGAATTTGAGTCACAATTGTGTCTAGTTCTACTGTTTTCTATTGGGATGGTCTAAAAATTGAGAAAGCGGAAAAAGTCAATTATATTGCTTTAAATCTTCAAAAACATCATCATCATCTGTAATGACTAAAAATGAAGTGTCAACGGGACAAGTGAATTTGCAAACACTAGTGCTAAAATTGTTTTGTCAGACCAAAGTCATAAAAACAAAAAGACAGCAGGATGTGAGATTATTATTGTTGTGATCAGATTATTTCGTTACCATCAGAGATTAACAACACGAAGATCAAGATTCAATACTTTTAGAGGCAGCTCTCACTTTCATTTTGAAGTCCAAAGTAAACTGCAACAAAGGATGATGCACTTTCATTCAATTAATTGAGTCCTGAAAGGAAATCAAACAAAGGAAACACACAAAAGGATGTTGAGCAAAAGCCCCCTCCAAAAAAAAAAACACTTTTTTGTGTGTACGCCCATTCCTGGGGAGCTGTGTGAAGAGGTCAGGAGAGGTCAGCAGAATACAAGATTAGGCCATTAGAGAGAAGAACTGTGCCAGTATAATCCCCTCGTCATAATCTCTCCTTCTCCCTCCCTGCTGCTAATGGCTGCAAGACAATACAATTCACTAATCTGTCCACTGGGATGGCACAAGGCTGCACTGAGATATCTGCCGGAGAACAGAGTAGATAGGCTAAAGTGTTTTGAAGATTACTTTTCTGGCATTTTCTGCTTTATTAGATAGAGCCCGGTGGGGAGATGCAAGAACCATACAGGGGACTGACACAAACAAGAGAGGGGTAAAACTGTAACTCTGCTTCACTTCACTGCTGGGGTTTGGACAGATTGTTTTGGGTTAAACGGAGCTACATGGCTTGAAAGCAGTAAATACAAAATAAGGCAAGGCAAGGAAACTAGGAAAAACCATATACACACAAGGTGGCAGTTTGGTTTCCATTTAAATCAAGCATCTTTATTCTAGTGGTTTAAAGCAGAGGAAAGAATCTTGTAAAGGTTTCTTACATTAAGCAAATCATCGCATTACATTTTAAAATTTGTTGACACTAAAAGTTCGGAAAAGCGTACCTGAGACGACATGCAAGTGTTCTAACATTTCACAATATTAATGTTAATATAGTTGAGCAAGTGTCTATTTTGACTTGCTTTGTTTTTTTAGGCACCATAGTTTAGACTGAAAAATATCAAGAACTAGACTTTGTTGTCATGAAGTTTAAACAAGCATTTAGTTTGTCCACATAAACCTTTTTATTGTTGGAGAACTCTGCACTTTACAATAGCAAAGTTGCTCTTAAATGTTATTTTTCTGCCGCTAATTGGATGTACTCTTAACATATTTAGTGCAGTCATGTGTTTAATGACTCTTCCAAATGCCGTCACTTTGATGTATTTCAAGTAGTTTCTCTATAAAAGAGTAATGTTTTTTCCCAACTGACTGTGGTGCCATTTTAATTTTGGGTTGCATGATATCCAAGATTATGTATTGACAGAAATGAAAACAAATGTTTACAATTGTTACATAAATGTATTGGTGTAGAACTGTATAACCATAATAAATATCCTATTTCATTTACACTAGAAAAGACTACTTTTCACCCACTCACCTTGCAAGACAACCCAAGCACTGAATGGTTTTGGTGAACACTGCAGTTTGGAGAGTGATATTCACTTGGCTTTGATTCACAAATTAGGACACTAGGTGTCAGTAAATTGCAATACTGCTGCACTAATCATCAGACTATTGCAGTCCTATTTCTCCATCTTTTCCACAACAACACTTTCCAGTTCATCCTTGGGTACCCTCTGGTGTTCTCAAGCCAGAGAGGATACATAACCCCTCCAGTGAGTCCTGGGTCTTCCCTAAGGCCTTCTACCAGTGGGGCATGCCCAAAAAACCTAATCAAATGTCTAAACCACTTCAACTGACTCCTTTCGATATGAGGGAGCAGCGACTCTACTATGAGCTCCCCACGGATGATGGAGCTCCTCACCCTATCTCTAAAGCTGAGCTCGGCCACCCTACGAAGGAAGCTTATTTTGTCCGTTTTTATCCTAAATCCTATTCTTTCTATCATGATCCACGCCTCATGACCATAGGTGAGGGTTGGAACGTACAAAGGCCAGTAAATCAAGAGCCTTTTGCCTTTAAACTGAGCTTTTTCTTCACTGTGACTAACCGAAGCAATGCCCTCATTACTGAGGATGAGATGTTAATTATGTCGGTCCGTCTCCTGCTCCATCCTACGACCACTCCTTAACAAGACATTGAAAAACTTAAACTCCTCTAGTTGAGGCAGAGACTCCCAACTTTAGAACCATGGCCTCAGACTTAGAGGAATTGACTCAGCAGCCACATTTCTCTAAATTAATTTGGGCAAATACATACATCTTAAAACATCTTTGTATTGGAAATCTTTGGTATCTCAGAGAAGAAAGATATATGTGGACTGTTTTTGCAGTGTGTTTTGGTCTTGTAGTGGTGTGAAAAGAAAAAAAAAAGGAATATTAGTCCTAATAAAATACACTAAAACCATTGATATTTATGTAACTATGATTTGCCCCTTTTTACAGGTGTTTTTTTAAACTAAACCAAGAAACACAAGTGAAATTTACTTACTTGAAGCAGAAAAAACTCAACACTGACAATAATTGTTTAGGTTATGGGAATCTACAAATATTTAGTAGCTGGTGGATAACCTAATTATGCACTTTGTTGCAAAGCATTAATTTGTTTTTGCTTATCAGAACAAATTACTTAACATGCATAGAAGATATGTTTTTAAATTAGTTACTGCTATTGAACATAAAGCCCTCTTGAAGATAACTAAGCGCTTAGTTTTCTGTTTATTTTGCTGAAATAGCATGAAAAAAATAAACTGTGACCAGAAATGTAAAATGCCAAAATGTCCTAATTTGGAAAATGACCTTTCTAAGTACTGATTAAGACTGACAACCAGATTGGTTTTAATGTCACCTCCTCTCTCTCTCCATCTCCGTCAGTCTCTCTTTCTTGTAACCTCAATGGGCAAAGACCTAAATTGGGTCACAGGCCTATGTTTAATAGATCCCCATATGACCAGTGGGGTGATTTGCTTTTAGTACAAGTCCCATGACGAGGGGCTAAATGTTTCATTTGGGACCCAGTTGTAAAGATTTAAGAGCTCTGGACCTGAATGATAGCTAGACCCCGAGCTCAGTGGCAGACAGTAAGGGGACAGCGAGTCCTTGGCCTTCGCTCTAATTCTCACCCAGGCCCAGCGAAGGGTTCTGTCCACAGCTGATAAGTGGTTTTAATGTGATCTCACTATTCTTTTCTCCTCCGTTCCCCTGTCTTCATTACTGCTGTGCCCCTTCATTCTCTTCCACATTTTCTCACCTCTCGCTCTCATCTCGTTTGTCTCCTCCTCTTGTTTTTGCCTCGTTCTGTCACAGATGATGGCACCACTCCAACTGAGGACGACGGGACTTTTGACCACTTTGGCCTTGTCCTTCTTTCTCATTGTGGCTCACGACACTGGCCTTCCAGCTGTGGTACTAGAGATTCGAGACTCGGATGACATTGTGAGAAAAGATTCCCATGCGGTGCTGTTCAGACAGAAGAGAGCATGGATCTGGAACTCTCTTTATGTGGAAGAAGAAAAACCTGCACCCATCCCTTATAAGATCGGACAAGTATGCTTAACACTGGTTCAGTTTGACGTATTACTGACTTTTTCTAAGGCTATAGTCTTATTTCAGTGGTGGTTTAAATAAGAAGCAAACATATTTTCATGTGACAAGAATCTTGGACATTGACTTGTTGTCTTTCAGGTTTTGATAAATATCTGAACCATTTTGCTAGAGAACAAAGTTTATTTGTAGAAATGACACAGCAAATATGGCAGTGTTAAATTGACACCGTTTAGTGTTAAATCAACAGCAATAGTGTTATTTTAAAACTCCCATATTTGCTGTTTAGCTGGGAGGTTGTTGATTTGATTCCTGACTCCAGCTGGGAGAATGTTTATTGCTGAAGCCTGTTTTGCTTTATCTTTGCGCAGCTCAAGTCAAACAAGAGTGCTGAGGTGAAGAAGTTTAAAATAGATGGCGAAGGAGCAAACACCATCTTCATAGTGGATTCAAATGGAGACCTATTGGTTAGAACAAGTCTGGACAGAGAGGAGAAGGCCTCGTATCATTTAACAGCTCGACTGTTTGACGAGAAAAACAAGTTGATCGAAGGTGCAGGGGAGTTCGTAGTGCAGGTGACAGACATCAACGACAACATCCCAGTTTTCTCCAGGATGTACAATGGCTCCATTCCGGAAAGATCTATCATAGGTATGTATTGTAAGCAAAATTTAAAATAAAGTAAAATTTAAAAAAACTATGCAAATGTAAAAAATTATCACCAGTTGGATTTTTTAAAAACTATTGTTTGAGTCAAAGTTGGGTTTATTACTAAAACCTTAGAGATACAGTAGCCTTATAAAAAATTATGTGCAACAATAGTGGTGTCCAGTCCTGGTCCTTAAGGGCTACCTTCCTTCATGTTTTAAAGATTTCGCTGCTCTAATACACCTTATTTGAATGAAGGGGGGATATATAGACTTTTACAGACCACAAAGACGTAAATAAACCATTGAATTAGGTGCTTAGGAGCAGGGAAACAAGGAAAACATGCAGGATAGTAGCCCTCGAAAACTAGAATTGGACACCATGTGCTAGGACAATAGAATAACAATTAATAAAAGTGATAAGTAAAGGTAAAATAAAGGGAAGAAAAGAATGTATAACAATTAAAGTATTGAAAATGTACTAGTCACTCCTACTTGTATTTAAATATATTATAGAGTGGACTATAAAAATGAATGTTCACACCTGCCACAAACATTAGAGCATCCCACTGTGAAATTAGGTACATTAGTGACTCAATTCAGCAATTTCAGCACTTAATCATATAGAATTAAGTCAAACCTTTATGATGGTGAATGCAAAAAATATATCCTCATTTGAATAGATTTTGCAAAACACAAAGATGACTGCAAGTATTAACTATAGATTTATTTTGTGCAATAATGTCAACCAGGTACTAAAATGTTTGAAGTGACAGCAACTGATGCAGATGACCCCACTACTGCTAACGGAGAGCTCAAGTACTCTTTGATTTCTGGAGACACCTCTGCCTTTGAAATCGACCCCCAAACAGGTAGGCTGCCTGAAATGACATTCACCCTAACGCCTATCCTGCAGCAACACTTTTTTATCAAACCCCTTTATCAAATTAATTTGGTGAAGCTGCAGATACGGAAGCTATTTTTTACTTGAGCATGAGTCAGAGCTGACCTCATAGATAACACCTTTTTTCTGTCGCTCGGCAGGTATGATCAGCTGCAGGACAAACAGTCTGGACCGGGAAACCAAAAGTCAGTATGTGCTGGTGGTAAAAGCTCAGGACATGAGAGGAATGGCCTCCGGCAGCACGGCCACCACCTCTGTCACCATCAACATCACTGATGTCAACGATAATTTAGCTTCATTTACTGAAAGTAAGAGACTTGTAATACTGTATATTGGAAATCTTTGTTAAGGCAGAGGTGTCACGTAACAAAGTACACGTACTTCATTACTTTACTCAAGTAGGAATTTTGGTTAATCCGAGCGCTGAGGCGCTGAAACAAAAAAACACAAGAAACAGTTAGCAGCACTGCTCAGTAAGCTGTTAGATGGTGAAAATGTAGCACTACAGGTGGAACGTGTGAACAGGACATGCATCACAATATACTATATTTATTTTTATATGAAACTGAATTTACATAAATGTTTATGTTACAAAATTAGTAAATGAAATTGTTTTTAATAATTTAGCTGGAAAACTCACAAAAAAGCAAAAGAGAGGAAAGAAAATTATGTTCCTTACTGTACAGTATTTACTGTAGTTCTGGTTTCCCCAAAATTACGAGGATTACCGCAAACTACTAGTAGTAAGGTTCTATGAAAAACATCTGCATAAGACTTTTCCTCAAGTCCTCCATGGCTTTTATGGCTTTCACTCAAGTATCACTTAAGGTACTTTAAACAAGATTGTTTATTATGGGAAGAAGAAAATTTCATGTAAGCAGACTGATTGCAACATGTTTTATGAACTTACATTGCCACTCCTAATGTGTGTTTCCTGTCCACAGAGTCGTATTCACTGTATGTTCCAGAGAACCACAGATTGAATGAAAAGATTGGCACTCTGAAGTTGGAGGACAAAGATCAGATTCAAAACAAAGAGCCCAGATTTTCTATTCAAAGTGGATTTAGGGAAATATTCGATATTGAACTCAACGAAAACAAGGATGGCAATCTTGTGCTTAAAAAGGTAGGAAAGCTGCAAATATTTTCATGCACGTGTAATCGTATCATTACAAATGTGTACATGTGGGTGTTGAATGAGTGCTGCAAAACCCCTGTCTGTTGTCCCACTTCATCTGAAACATACATTCTCTAATCACCATGAGTGTTTCTAATAATATTTATGCCACAGTCTCTTCAAACAGCACGTGTACCCTTGGATGGGAATCACTGAAGTAGAAAGAGATATATCACATGGATGCACTCATTTTATGTGTACTCCAAAAATAAATCAAAGTAGTGGGGGATGTAACGTCCTCATGCTTAAATGTTCAAGCCCCTACACTGATGGGAGGCTCCTGCGCAAACATTGAGAGAGAAAATATATTCTGCACATCGTCTTCACAAACATCCAAGAGTTGATGATGGCAACGGTGCCGTTGACAGGATTTCCATAATTCTAATACTTGAATGTACTGATATTAGTTTGATCGAGCTTCCATGCTCCTTCTGACACCCTGTTGCAGGTAATTACATTATAAAATGCAAACCTGTAGCTTCAAACATGAGTTGTTGTTTTTTTTAGCGCGATGGCAGTAATATGCACCAGCGTTGAAGCTGCCTCCTTCTGGTTGGAAAAGATATTTTTGTATGCAGAAATGTTAGCAGGTTTTCTCCACCAGATAACGTGTTTAGAACTTCAGAGTAAAAAGTGTGTTTTGGTGAATTAGGCTTGGTAATAACCTGCACACACAAACCGGTCTGGAACCAAATCACCCCACAATGATCTCTCTGCTCCCACCATCCCTCTCAGCTCTGTGGTCCCTCTCATCTTCCTCTCTGGTTTGTGTTTACAGACTAAGCCAGCTTTCGGCCACACGGCGGTTTAGGTTTCATTCATGTTAAGCTGTTTACAAATGCCTTTGATACCCAGCGAATGAGTATCCCCGTTACTGTGAATAATCCAATTACAGGGATATTCCCATCTACCTGTGGTCTCCTATCCACAGAAGAAAAGCGTTCTGGTTTCACCTACAACAGAAATGAGGCTGTGAGGAATGCTCGCTACCTTTTATTTATATTTTATGTTTGACAGAACAAAAATGAAACAGATCATCTTTAAAAAGAAAGAAAATCAGCATATATGTTTCTGAAATAGTATTTCAAATTTCTTTGGAATTCCACATTAATAATGAGAAGCTGCAAAAGTTGCATTTTTAAAAAATCTTGCCAAACTGGCTATTACATAAATGCAACAAAAAGTGTAGTATAACTTTTAAATACTGCAGCTGACCAAACAGATTCCCCCACCTCATGATAAGGACCAGGGTTGGGGACCTCATATGAAAAATATTAAGCAGTGTCAGAAGCAAAGGTGTTCTGCTTACAGTTATCTTTCCTCCCTTATACTCCTCCCTCCTTTTTTGGAGGACATCAACCTCAGCACCTAATTCCCTTTTAATGTTGGGCTGTTGGTTCTGACATTCTAAAGTGAAGCACAAGTTACTGTCAAGATTTTATGTTGTTCACGATAGCCACAAATTGCACAGAGTGAACCAAGCTTAAATGAACTAAACAGGTAATGAAGATGAAATAAACCGCTTACAATTTATTTAGTAAATGCTTTATCGAGGATTGAAACTACAGTCTTCAAAGGAAAAAAGTCAAGGTGCCTAATCCTGTTCTTCACCAAATAAAAGAGTTTTGTTGACAATATACACAGGAAACTTGCGTGTCAACAATATTGTAGTATTTTTGTGCATCAGTTTTGACGGTACAGTTTTTTCAAACATCAAATAAATTAAGTTCATGATCATGATTGAAACTTCTAATATGGATTATTTTTAGCTTAAAACAACCTATATGTTTAATGTGCATGAAAAATTTTGTCAAACTGGAGAACCGTTGATGCAGTTTTACAAGCTGTGAAGTCAGTGTGAATCCACAGGATGAACATGTTTAGGTTGCCTCTGCTGTGCTGCATTACATTAACACCCTTTTTACACCTGAAATTATCACTTGTCCATGGTGAGCAGATGGGTGCTCAAATTCACTGAGGATGACATCAAAGATGCATTAGTGGAGAAAAAAGTGCAAATGCAACATGTTTGCAGATGAAAACAAGATGTTTTTAGATCATCTCAAGAGAAATAACCCAACTTTAAAGTGCCTTTACTTCAAAATGTGCTAAGGTAAAAAAAAAAAAAAGGTCAAGGAAGTTAAACAACTTAGTTCTATCATCTATTTGTTTCTTGTCTTTTGCAGGCTTTGGACTACGAGACAAAGAGCAGCTACAGTTTCACTGTTGAGGTGAATGAAAACATGCGCTTTCCTGCTGACAACTCAAAAAAGGCTGTTACAAAAGCAGAGGTACATATCAGGCAACTGTGGTTGCCAGTCCTTCCTCAAACAATTTTACTGACCTGTCTTGTTGTTGTTGTTGTTGTTGTTGTCGTTGGTGGTGGTGGTGGGTCCATTAAAAATAGATTGAAATGTATTGTTGTAAAATGAAACAATGATTAATCTTTCTTACCATAAGTAAATCCCAGAAAGTCAGTTTGCAGGAACTAAAAATAAAGAGCAACAAAAGTCTTTCTCCGCATGTTATTTATCCTGTACTAATGTGTGGCCACGAGATAATTATTTTAATCTTATGTCACTGGACTGGCTCCATATAAAGGTATAAATTCTTCAAATTATTTATTGGGGGGTGGGGTGTCAGTCTTTGTTTTGCTTCTATGGGGCGGGGAGCCTGAAACCCTTTCAAGGGGAGATGCATAAATGGTCACAAATGCAACATTTTTTTTCTTCAGTCTCCAAGAAGAGGTTCCCTTAAATTTGAATTAGCCTGTAGTTCTACATTATGCTAACATAGAACAGTATCTGCATAAAGCAGGACAGGACGCCAGGCTAAGCTTTCAAATGCATCTAAACAATTTCTTGTTGACAGGTGAACATCATAGTGACAGACGTAGACGAGCCACCAGTTTTCTCTGAATCTATCTACACCTTCGGGGTTTTGGAAGAACAGATGGTGAATCAAATAGGAAAAGTCCAAGCCAGAGATCCCGACAAAGGCAACAGGAGCATAATGTATGATTCTGCACAAATACACTTCTGACATATTTCGTTGTGTTGCAGCTGGTTGTGTGGCTGATCATTCACTCTCTCTGTTTAGGTACACGATCTTGGACGAGGACTGTCCCATCGGTATCAATGCGATCACAGGTCAACTGTACACCTTGAGAAAGCTGGACAGAGAGCTGCAAGCAACACACATGTTTCAAGTTAAGGCGCAGGAGGATCCAGATGGTGTGTCACACTTTCACACAAGGAATACACAGCTTTATTAATCCTGTCTTTTTGAAACAATAGATCCACACATAAAAGATGGAAACCATGTGTTCCTTTACTTCAATAAGAGGGCGTCACTCAAGAGAGGCCGAAAAGGACAGCGTGTTCTGTTGTTTGCAGCTTTTCCTTTTAGTGGGCTTATGAACGATGAGAGCGTAACACATTAAAAGAGATTTTTATAGACTTAAAAACATCTCAATAACACCTGATCGACCTATACTGGAAATAGACACTAAGCAGGAAAATCACATTAGTGTGTCCTTTTGTTCACTTGCTGCTTCCAAGACGAACCCTATATTTTTAGACAGGCAATGAATGAAAACCAAAATATCTATTTTAGTTGCTTGTCACAATGTTTAAGGAGCACAATGGTCCCTTGAGCTTGACGAGGTCCTCAATATACACTACTTGTGCTGTACTAAAGAGAGTTATGAAATCTTGGTGCATGAGACGAGATTCGCAGATATTTCAAAAGCAGAAGATTCAAAATGAGCATCAAAATATTCACAAATAGGATGCTTTAATGCAACAAAAATCTATATCTGCCAAACAAAAGACTTGTAAATAGAAAACCTTTAAGTTTGTTGACCTTATTTACATTCATCTGCGACAAATTCATTCCCTTAATTGTGACACACTCAAAATAAATAATATATATGAGCTAATTGGAATAGCTGCATTAACATTCATGTTGGATTCTTTTTCCTGTCCATCAGTCATTTATCACCTATTCAACAGTATGTGTTCTCTCCTCTGTAGGTTTGGAGTCATTTGTAAAAGTTAGGATTAATGTACTGGACGTCAACGACAACAAGCCTGAACTGTATGTAGAAGAGATCCATGTCTGCGAGAATGACGTGAAAAATACAGTAAGCAAAAAAAAGAATTTCATAGAAGTTTTTGATCCAATAGAATGATATGTTGGTTTGTTGTTGTTTTAGTTTGTCTCATGCATACAGGTAGATTTCATGATAGAGCTTGCAGTCACTGAAACCAGTATTTTGCGGGGCTGTGACTGTTGAAAATTAGCACTGGCAAGTCTAAATTGAAAGAAAACAGGAGATTTTTATTTTCAAATGTAGTATCAACCGGCAAGCCATGTGACACATTTTGAGTCGAGTTTTTGTGTGTGTATTTCTGTGTGGCTGGCTGTATGGCTGGCAAAATTACATTTTAAGCTGTGCACATTAATTTGTGGCACACCTCCATGCCACACTCTACCTACCCTATTGTTCATAATTTGATGTAATAATATTATATAATATATGTTATGGACCACATTTATTTTTCAATATAATGAATATTGATCATCAGTGTGGTTTTTATAACTATACATTCAGGACTGAAGTCTCAGATGTTTACTATAAAAAGGAGAGCTCTTGTGCAGATGTCAAAATAAAGATCTAGAGTTTATGAAAACGAATTTGAGAAAGATTTGGGGCACTCAAAAGAACTCTGTGACTATTTTGTAAGAAAATTGTTTGGTCATACATTTTGTTTTTAAAGCGAGTCTGAGCAAAAAGCTAAAGTAAATCATTAGAGGAAGCTAAAAATCCTCTGTGAACATTTACCTCAATGTGAACATTTAAATTTTTTTTTATTTTTTTTTTTTATTTTTTTTTTTTTTTGCAAATGCACTTCACCAACCCGGCTCCAAGTTGCAACCCAGTAGGGTAGCTTCTTCATTTTGATTCAGTCATGCAGTGGTCTTTTTTTTGTTTTACACAAACAGAAATGATGTGCTGTTATTACCAGACCTTAGATCTTTTACATTGTTTGGTTTATATAAACAGACTTCTCTAGCTTTAAAATATTTAATGTTTTATTAACGGGGGAAGTTGCCGGACAGACCTGGTAGACCCAAACGAGTAGTGAGGGTTTGCTGGGAACGACTGGCAGAAGAACC
>JAVKLF010000073.1:6370171-6380461 GCA_034783495.1 Millerichthys robustus | reverse complement strand
CCTGCTCAAGCTGCTGCCCCCGCGACCCGACTCGGATTAAGCGGGAGATAATGGATGGATGGATGGATGGATGGATGTTTTATTAAATTTTATTTTAGAGAGACTGAGAAACAAAATAAGTAAAAGTTTTACATTTGATGTAAGAATCCAGCTCAGAGTACAAACACGTGACTTCTTTTTCTGGCACATTTAAACAATCCATTTCAAAAATGTTTGCAGAAAATGAAAATGACATGGCATTGCATGCAAACTACAGTAATATCTCAACTACATTGTCCCCATGTAAACATAATCTCAGGTAAATGTCTGTCTTTCCTCAGGTGATTGGGACCTTGCAAGCCAGAGATAAAGACGACCAATTAGCCTCCTTTTCCTTCAGCCTTGCCAGTCAGAACTCTAACTTCTCCATCAGAGATCACGGCAGTAAGTCCTTTTGTGCACTCTTTTTCTTCTCCCCAATTTTCTTGCATGTTGTTCTACACAGAAAGAGCAGCTTGAACCACTCTCAGCGCTTGTTGCTATGCAACAGGTGAAACTGCTTGAAACTGTGATGATGCAGAAATTTGGCGTTATTTTAACTTCTGTACTTTAGTGTTCCAAAGCACTTAGCACACCTGACTTGGGCCTTAAGTGCTCTCTTGCATACATAAAAAAAATAAAAATAACAAGCCGATGAAAGCAGGGGTGGTTAGAAACACGCTACAAAGCGTTGTTTTTTTAAATAAAATGCCTAAATGTGGCACTCTGAAACATAAATCAAAAAAGTAGTTGCTTATTAGGAAAATGTTTGAAGCGCATACATGCTTATCATATTTATACTTTTCGTATATATTGTAAAATAATCATCAAAAACTAAATAATTGCATCAATTCACTGGAGCAGAAAGAATCAAGTTCATTTCTACAGGATTGCAAAGCATTTCAATTTGTTGTTTAAATGTTTGTATTCAATGTAACACTGTGCAGCGCACTGACTCACCAACCCAACAATCACAAATGGGCATTTGGAAGACATTTTTAAATCTCGTTATTTTCTGGTAAATGAACCAAAATGTTTGTGAGTCCTGGTGCATCCAGGTCAGGAGAGCTGAGCAGTCTCAGCAGACTGTCAATGTAAATCCACCTAATATTAAAAATTTCATTTAAGAATAAAGAAATATGTGTATTGGAAGTTTTCTATATTTAAATATCCATTAGAATGAAAAAAATACAATCATGTGATTATCTTCGTGGGTTTTTCTTTCTTTTGCATTCCCAAAGTCAGTTGTTCAAAATCGTCTGATACCTTTAGATTAATTCAATTCGTCCAGTGGTTTGTGAGATATTTTGCTAACACTGCAGACAAAAAATACACAGACTGTGAAAAAAATGTTAACTTCAATAATAATTGTCAACCTAAATCAATAGGAGTGAAATAAATGATCATTAACAATTTAATCTGTTACAAAATAGGGTGCTTTGCCACGGCAGATTTTCAAAAGTTTTTTTTCATCATATTTTAATTCATATTTGGTTTTTCATCATGTGTTAATATACAGTAGTGCTTCTGGAAAATTGTTATCACCTGTTATAGTCGCATGAAGCCTCAGGTGGTCAGATGAAGCGTTTAGGTGAAGTGTTAATATTTAATTAAAATGAACCGCTTTGAGAAAAAGATAAACAGAGGCAGAAAAAAAGGGAATAAACATCCCTCGTCCATTTTTACTCTGCTTATGCCTGAAGGAGTTGACATGTTGAACTGATGAGAAGAGAAGACAGATGAGGGAAAAGTGGAAGAGAAGATGAAAGGAAGGCAGGGGATGAGTTAGGAAATAGGGGATAGGTGTAATATCAGCGACTAAGGAGGAAAATAAAAAATGGATAAAAATCACAGTTCAAAGAGAAAGCAGGGGGGAATGGAAATAAAATGAAAGTCTGGGACAAAAACAAGGGATGAAAGATGAGAGAAAAAACTAGAGAGGGACAGTGGAGGTCAGGAAGAGGAGAACATGAAGGACGAAATAGCTGTGAGGTAAAGCCAGGAGAGCAGATGATGGCATGAAGAAACGATCACATCAGAAACGTCAAATGTTGCAAAGGTGAAACAAGATTTTTTTTTAGAAAAGGTATAATGAAAAATATAGAAGCCATAAAAGAAGAAAGTAGCTGTTCGATAACTGCTGGTTGTCACTCTGAGCCTCTGCTCGTCATTTCAACCCTCCCAAAAATCCTCTGCAGGCACCTCTCTCACAAACACCGAAAAAGACAACAACAAGACCTAGAAAGTACAGGCTTTTCAAATATTTATCGACTCCCACCTCTTTAAATCTGGCAGAAAACAACCTTCATTACGGGAAAAGTCAGTGTAACTGTGCAGCAGAGTGACATGACTCCGTGTTTGGAGCTGGCACCTACATGAAGCTCTCTGCATTAATGCCAGACAGGCAGAGCAGGAAGGATACAAACAAGATGATGAAGACGAAGAGTAATGAGATAAAAAAGAGAGCTGAATAAATCTCTGGAGGACAGTGAAAAATATCCAGAAACCCCAAGAGACAGAATTAGGAGAAGAAATCAACCAATGAAAGAGTGGCAGACAAGAATGAAGATGAGGGGTGAGAGAATGATCGGACTTTTATTCAGCTAAGGCTTCATCTATGCTTGTGTTCTTCTGTCACAAGACTGTGTTGAAAGCATGGACTCAGAATATGACAATCAGCTTTAGCCGAGATAAAAGTTTGAATAAGGCAGAAACCTTTTCCTGTATTCTAGTGTATTTTAACCAGCTGTTAAACACATTTTTATTTACATGAACAAACACTTGATTTCATAACTGTTTTAGAGACAGATTTTTCATTTAACTAGTTGCATCATCCTTTTTTATGTTTATGCTTGATTCAGTTTTATTTGGAACACGTCTTTGTGCCAACAACAATGACACTCAACTACATGTTTAAGAATAAGAATAATAACTTTTCCGAATGAACAGGTGCAATTTTGTTAACCACCAACAGTAATAGGTAATAGGCCTACTCATAACAAAAACTGACATGACATCATGCAGCCCTCGTGCACTCAAAATGAATATTGATTTGATACGTTTTAGATTTCATTTGTTTTAGATTTCATCCCTGCCAATTGGACTGGATGGCAGGGATTGGTCAGAGTTTTTACAGTGTTGCAGCTCTCACAGAGATAGGATTTTTTTGTTGTTGTTTATTTTCTGAATACATAATGCATTGACTACTCTTAGAATGAAAGGACCATTTCACCCAGTGTAACAAAAAGTCTTTCTGAACAGGATTACCAAGTATAGCTTTGTGAGAATGAACAGTGAAGAAATTTACCCACTCATGTTTTAAGAACCTAAAACAATTTGTTGCAGACTAAAGTTTAAGTGTTCACCACTGCTGGACTGTTTTTCTTCAAACAGAGCTACTGTTTCTTTGTGGGGAGTAGAAGGTTTTTTCCTGTCATTGTTTTCAGAGAAATTCCTTCAGCTGTGGAATTGAGGAGAACAGCTTTCCTCATTAGCTCAGCAGGAAACTTCTGTCTGCCTGAAATCTGACTAATGACTGCATTGTTGGTTTGACCTGTAGAAATCACATCCCTCCAATCTGCTCAACACCATTCATGATTTTTAACAAAATCTAATTGTGTCTTTGTCTGCCTACAGTTTGCCTAGACGATTACCAATAGTCTTAATGTTCCTTCATTATTTAAATACCCCAAAGTGACAGTCACAATTGCTTATCATTCTTCCCTCTTATCTGAGATCTTTTTCTTCCTTTTGTTTTGTATAAGTTCTGGAGGCTTGAAAGATGTAACAGGTGTGCGCTAGATCTGTTTGAGAGACACAAGATGATAAATCAGACGAGTTAGATGTAGATTTTGTAGGAATGAGAAGGAAATTTGTGGCAGAAAATGTGGTTTAAACGTTCCAAACACAGACTGTGCTCAACATTGTGCTTCTTGTTCAGACAACACAGCAGACCTGATAGTGAAGGCAGGCCCGTTCAGCCTGGATGACCCCAAGGATCACAGTGTGGATGTGCGGATCAGTGACGGAGGGCGGCCCATCCAGACCAGCGTCACCAAGCTGTCAATCAAGGTCTGTCTGGTGTTTTATTAGTGTTTCTGTCGGAGTTTTTGGTTAGTAAAAACAAACAGCTTGAGAAACCTGCACAAAATAGCTGCAAATGTATTTTTAATTTTTATTTATTTTGTACATCTAAGTAGGTCAAAAGCTTTTTTTAAAGCAGCAAATAAAACATACTGAGTGTTTCTGTACCTCTGGTTGCAGTTGTGTCAGTGTGATGCAAAACGAGTTACTTCGAAGTGTAAAGCCAGTGCTCGGAGGATGGGAGTCAGTGTCCATGCCCTGATAGCAATCCTGCTCTGCATACTAATCATATTGGGTACGTTACATTTTTATCACTCGCTGCCAAAAAGCGGTTATAGCCTGTTCCTCATCTTTGCTTAACCCAAAAATGCAACACGAAAATATTTTCAAACAACAGTCAGTTTTGATCCTGACATTATTAGTTAAATCTTGGATGACTTGTTTGCAGAATTTCTTGGTTTGTGTTTTTGGGAAGATGATCAAAACAACCTGCCTTTTCCATTTTGCTTATCTACAGTGGAGGCAAAGTAAAAACAAAAGCATTTGTAATCTTCCAGGATTTGGCTTGTACTTTATTTACTTTAAAGATTTAACAAGTTTAATGACAAAGCTTTAGGTGTAGTGATGATAACATAATTTAGCTGTTTTCTGTAGATTTTTGTGTGTAGTTAATCAATCATCTGTGTGTGTTATCCCTGAGGGCACTTCCTATTTCCACACCAGTCCAGGTGTGTAACAGACCAGGAAGACACACTAGAACAAGCAGAATGGTATCTACTGGTATTTTTTAGCTGTAACTTCATTTAAGAATATGACTTTTTACCGATTTCTGCTTTACAAGTCATTAAAATTCTCTTTATCTTTCTACTAAAAATAACATTATTGCAGTAGCAAAAGTAAAATTTGGGAGAAACCCTTTACTTTTTACACCAGACATACTTTTTGATGTTTGTCTTTCCCCTCCCCCACTGCCAGTGTTGTTGGTTTTATGAAAAATGCCGCGGTGGATGTGGAAATAACGCCTAAATTCAAAAATCTCTTTGATACATTCACCTCCACTCTCTGTTGTGTTATCAAAGTAAAAAAAAAAGAGACCGTTGTCGTGTTGGATCAGAGACACGCTGGAGATTGTTGGTCAGACATGAGGGATGAGAAGCGTTGAAAGTTGAAGGAAAAGAGACAAGCAAGGTGTAGGGGGGGAGAGACTTGGTAATGTGAATGTAAAGATGGGTGAAAGACAGATTGAAGGCAACAGAGACAGAGATTCTGGGGATGGGGTGGGCGCAATCAGACCAGCTGAGTGACAGGGACAGAAAGAGGTCTGAAAGAAGCTGAAGAGGAGAATTGTGGGAAAAAGCAGTGGAAGAATAGGAGTGGTAATGAGGGGAGTTTATCAGCTCTTTAGGTGCTGTCTGCTTATCAAACACCACCAAACACTCAGCCTATTAACTATTAATACACTCCTTCACTATCGTTCCCCCCCCCCCCCCCCCTTTTTTTTTCCCTCTTCATCTGTCTTTTCCTCTTTCCCTCAGGGTCTCTCTCTTTTCTAACCACTCTTCCTCTTTCTGTCTCTCTTTCCCTTTATCAAACACCCCCAAAGCAAGCTAGATTAACTATTAAATGCACTTGTCGTTATCTGTCGAGGCCCAAAGCAATTTACCATTCACAGGCACATTTTCTCACATGAAGTCAGGTTTGACACAGAGAAAGATTTTTTTTTTTCTCAGTCGTCTTCCACAAAGACAGGACTTCTTTCTGCCTTCTTTTTTCATATAGTTGTCTCTCACTCTCTCTCTTTCTCTCTCGTCTGTTGTCTTTCTAAGTCTGATATCTCCAAAGCTTATTAAACTGCAGAGCATGTGTTGTAAAAGATTAATCTGTTGGTTTCCCATGCAAACCCAAATTAGTCTCGTTCGCCAGCATCTAAAAGGCATGGCTAATGCTGCCCGTCCACTGAGAGAGAGAAGGGTTCATATCGGGACCAACGCCTGGGGCCTAATCTAATGTCAAATGTAGCCTTCCTCTTCTCCTCTTCTCCTCATCTGTCCTCGCTCTTGATTCCCTCATCATTTTGAGTCTCCTGGTTTCTTCCTTCCCTCAGTCAGCAGCTGTTTGCCTCATTTGTGCCTCCTCTCCTTCTCCTCCTTCCTTCTCCTCTCCGTGGCCACAGTGAAATTCAGGTCACACAAAACTTCCCAGAGTTTCTTTTAAAACAACTTTCTTATCGAGCTGAACTCGTTGAACTCAGCTCTGTATAATCAGAAAGGAAAATTTGAGGGTTTTTTTTCTTCAGAGCTTTTGATTTTACATGACAGTTTTATTCAAATTATCCAAACCATTACGACCGTCAGTATACATACTTGTCCTCTACAAGTGTTGGAGTCAATAGTTTCAGTTACTTAGACCTGAGAATTACAAAATGGGACTGAAATAACACGTATTTACATACAACACATTATATTTAGATTGCTTATTGAATCATAAAAACAAGACTTCAGTGATCAATTTCATTTACATTAAACAATTCTAGAAAAAAATATTACCCAAACACATAAGAGGTTATTCAACGGGAAAATTTATTAAATTAAATGTTTACCAATGTTCAAGTATTTCCAAACTGTCAACAACTTATTAAAATTACAGTAACTAACTGGTAGTAATTATATATATTTTTTCTTCTCTTTGGAGATGAACAAAAGGTATTTTTTGTAGAAAATAAGATAAAATGAAAGCTACTCCATTTAAGATTTGTTTTGATTTAAACTCAGCTTCTGAATGTTTGTAAGTCATGGCTGCTGCTTCTACTAAACCTTCCTTTTTTAAAAACTTTCTTCTTATTTTAGTTCCTGAAAAGCTTTTAAAGCACTTTTTCCAAAGCTAAACATAAACCAGCCTTCTGTTCTGAAATCATATCTCACTTTTAACGTCTCCATTGTTTCTTCAATGCCTTTATTCTCTTGCTGCCTGTTCTCCTCATCCGTTATCTTAACCCCATTTCTTCCTTTTCAATTCTTTATCACCTGTTTGGTTGGATTCAAACGCTTCCAGCTTGCTTTTCTCAAACAAATTTCCTCTTCCCTCCTTGTGTTGACTGGGTCTATCTTCCTGTTTCTCGTGCTCCTCGCTGTTGTCTCTCTTTGCACAGATATTCTTTCAATTCAACTCCGGCAGAGTTTGTTTCCTTTAAAGACATCTTTTTGACGGCACTCAATGAATTCAGCACCTCTCATCCAACCAACATGTTTTGGGCTCATTTCACTTTTTTCATGATCAAATCCTTATTGTTTGAATATTTGACTTATCTGATTATTTTAAAATTTGTTGTGCATGCAACAATTCTTTGCTGCTTTTCTCCATGTCTACTGAACTATGACATTTTATTTCTCCTGTGTAGTTACTGTCATCCTGTTTGTGATGAGGAAACGCTACCAGAAGGATTCTCTAGCCAACATGAAGAACAGCGGAGAGATCCACGAGCAGCTCGTCACGTACGATGAGGAGGGAGGGGGAGAGATGGACACTAATGGGTATGTAGATGAGAAATAAAGGAGAGACAGTTTTAAAACGCCTAAATATAACGGAGCCTTTCAATCACAGGTTCCCTAGTCGTTTCTTCACACAGAACATTTCCACCTTCGAAACAAACCGACTACTCTCTGAAAATGGTGCAGGATAACAAAGACGGTTTTTCTTTATTCCAGCAAATATGTTGCCAAATTATTTGTGAGGTCAGGAGCCATCTTCTAGTTTTATTTTATTTTGTGCTTGCTACAAAATGCCTAATCTGTACTAGCGGCTGAGTGTTGTCTTTATAGTTTGAATCTCAAGACAAAAGCACTCTCTTAGCAGCACAAGGCACAAGGCTTTCCAAAGAACACTTGTGTTTTGAAAGCACACTTTTTTTTCCCCGCAATCCTAAAATCATATCTTGACTGCTGTTTTGTCCAAATGTTTGTTACCCTGGAAACAAATTACAGATTTTGTTCAAATTTCTCTCCACTCACGGCCCATTGGTTTCTGAAAAGTTAATCAGCTCTCGGCACATTAAATTAGGGGATTTTGCCTGTCTTTCAGCTACGACGTCTCCATCCTCACATCCGCGTGCAACGATGGCTCCCTGCTTCGCCACCCCGACTGCCTCCCACACCCGCCGCTGTACGCCATGGTGCAAAAGCCCCGCCACCACTCGCAGCCCGCCGCCTGCAAGGGCGACATGGTGGCCATGATCGAGATGAAAAAAGACGAAGCTGATCACGACAGAGATGGATTCCCGTACGACACTCTCCACATCTACGGCTATGAGGGACCGGAGTCTTTGGCCGGGAGTCTCAGCTCTCTGGAAAGTTCTTCATCTGGGTCAAACTTGGATTACGACTTCCTCAATGACTGGGGGCCGAGGTTTAGGGTTCTGGCTGAGCTGTATGGCGTGGATGGATCCAACTACTACCATCAGTACTGATAGAACCTCCATTTTTTCCCCCCAGAATGTACACATGGAAAGTGTGCATCAGTGAAAAAAGCCATAAAAAACATTCAAACAGAAAGATGCAAGAACCATGCAGATGAAACATACATAACAGAGACTTCTTTGACTCCAAAAAAACACAATTAGGGGGGTCTTTTCTTTTTCCTCCAAACAATTGACTTTACCTGTAAGTCAGAGGGTTCGTTTGTGTTTTGTGCCTCTTCAATTCTTCTTTCACTCCCAATCAGAAAATAAGAGATTTATTTAAATCCTGGAAGATCACACAGGTTGTATCAAGGATTTATTAGTATTGCATTTTTCCTGCTTATTGTTTTTTTTTTTCTTTGCTAATGTCTATTAAAACAGCTGAACAATTTTTAAAGTAACTCAAGGACATAACAGCATAGGATTAGGCAAAATAAACTAACTGTTTCATACAGAAGAAAGACTCATTTTTAAAGATTTGAGGAAATCTTGAAGATTTTTTTTTCTACTATTTTGATTGAAGTTCTACAATCTGCAAAACTCTTTTGCAGACTGATCAAACTTTATTTTGGGTCAGTGATGCTCCTCGATTATTTTTTCTTTTTGTGTGCGTTTATGTCTCAGCTCATGTACGTAGCCACGTTTTGGTCTTTTTTACCCACATTCTCAGTTCAAACTTGGCTCTCTTGTACAGTTTCTCTTTGTAATCATATTTGAAATATCTATTATCTCTTCTTTTTAGGCAAGCTCATTAAATTGCAATTCAATTTTTTTTTTTTTGTTTCCTACTTGAGATGCAAATTGCTGCATGTGGGAAAAACTAACCATCTTCACTTCTGGAATGTGTGATTTTCTTAAATGTGGTTGCAAGAGAAGTTTAAAAAAATAAAATAAAAAACACTGAACAGCAACACGAGTTAAAGCCTTGCCATATAATAATAAAACTAAGGAGCCATTTTCCACATGAGTCATTTCAAACCATTTCCCCCCAGTTATTTCCTGCTCTGAAGAGAGAAAAGACAACGGACAGACAGGCAGAGAGGAAATGGCTCTACTGCTGCTCAAACAGAATTACAGCTCGTTCCCAGGTTTTTATTTGACAGCACTCATCATCACCATTTATTGTTGTGATGAAAGCTAAATCCTTTGAGGCAGGCTCAGACAAAAGTCATTCACAACTCAGGAAGCATAAGCAGCTACTTGGGCTGTCATGATGTCTCTGGTGTGGCTTGAATAACTTTAACCTCTCATCCTTATCGGCTTCTGTCAGGTCACAACACCGATAGTTAAAAACACCCAAAATGTTAGAAATCCTTCAAATTTTATACTTTTAGTGGAACTCAAACAGATAAATGGACAGATTCAGGAAAATGGAAGTGTTTTACTTTCTATTTCTACTGTCGTGTCCCTTTGTAATGCTTTTGTGTTATCATCATCATCATTAACCATCAACTGGTGGATGTTTCGGCTCACTGTTCTGATGTTTGTACTGTGCCGGCATAAAGTACATAAAAATGTGAATTTCCTTTTAGTAGCAAAGATACTTGTTCACTTTAATGAAAATGTATTCATGCTCCAGAAACACTCTTGCATTTTCTGACATGTTATTGACCAAAAAAAAAAAAAAAAATGGGCTTGACGTGACAATTTCACTGCACATTTTTTACTGCACATCATTCCAAACTTAGAAATCCTGAATCCTTAAATGTCCTCTGTAGATATGTCAACCCATCATT
>JAVKLF010000073.1:6295348-6310856 GCA_034783495.1 Millerichthys robustus | reverse complement strand
CTGAGAAAGACTTCCGCTGGTGTCTTTGATTGGGTTGGCTAAGTGTAGAATAAATGTAGAGGAACAATTAAATCAAATAGCCACAAAACCTTAATTTATCCAGTAGAAAATGAGTATTAGGCTGTAAGTTGTTTCAGCTTCACATACTTATGAAGACATTTTCTTTTGAAGGACATGTGCGTTTACTTGCACTCATAGTTCGGGTACAATGAAGTAGCACAGGTGGTAGTGCTGACCAGATATCGTTCAAATTTTAATAATTTATTACAGAAAGAAGAGGAAATAATTGTTAGCAGGGTTTGAACCTGTTCATGGAAATCCTATTAGATTTCATACAAAATAAGCTTTTACTATCTTAGCTCAGCAAGAGAATATTTTGTTTTTAAAAGAAAATTCCCAGTGGATAACAATTCAGTAAACTCAAGATAAGCAATTGCAATATCACTAATTCAACAATTGAATATTTCAGTCTTAACAACTTAGAGCTTATGCTTAGTTTAAAATAAAATTTAAAGAAAGCTTTTTTTCAATTGCAGAAAAAAACCTAAATACAAAAAATAAAAAAGAAACACCTGCTGAACATAAAACCACACTTTTTATTCATCGTCAATTTTATTGCACAAATATGTATGATATGGTTTGTGATGATACAAAACAAGTTACTCCAACAGTTTCATGACACTACTATCTGCCTTGTCCTTAGGAGTCCATTGTTCAGAAAAATGTATGTTAAGTCCAATAAAAACACTCAATTTTCACCACTTATCTCCAATAAAGCATCTTAAATCATGTAAATAACTTTACTTATGTATAATTTGTCTTAAAGAAAAGTTTTTACATTTGCAAATGACAAGAATGCAAAATAATAAAAAACATTCAAAGCTGAAATTAATAGCACACAATACTGCAAACATAACTTATACTTGCGTATGCCTTGATTAGATCATACAAATAACCACACAGGCTTTTTTATTGCAAGTCAAGAGCTTTAAAAACAACAGCAACACAAGAATCAATTTGATTGCACTCCTGTGGCAACCCTTAACATTGTCCTTGAAAAAATATCTTAAATCATATACCGTACTAAATGTTTCCTTACAAAACCTGTTACGATCAACTAAAAACGTACCGTTCAGTGGTTCCAGCAGACAAAATACTAAACTTACAAAAAACGGACATTCACACTGTGAAGGCACATGTGGCTTCAGCGAAGCGAACCACCACCGTTTCCCTGATGTTTAATGCAGAGGAGGCTGGAAGTTGTTTCCATTTAAAGTTTGGTTCAAAACTGTCTTTGTACTGTTGCTATGTTTAAGGTGCCCTGCTTTACAAATATCCTTAAAGTTCAGGTGATAAGTGCTTTTGATCTTACATTTGCATAAAACGTGAGCCACAAAAAGGAGAAGCTGAAATCTCTAACGACACAAAAACAAACCCTTGGTAAGTCCCTTAACTCTTAAGTAACTCAAGATAGAATCAGAAAGGAAAAGGCATATGGTATATAGCACAAAAAGTACTTTAAAACTTCTGAATGAAGAGAAGTAGTTGAATGAAAAGCCTTGCAACGTTGCTTCGCTTAAGTGTGTAATACGGTAAATGTCTTGCCACAGGATGATGATAATGCTACCTACTGTATTTAATTAGTTTTTTTTCCCCTTCATCAGACTTAGCTGGTGGAGTAATGAGATTTTAGTAAGCTGTTTTATATTCTGTCAATCAACAAAAGCAATGTCTGAAGAATAAAATAACTTAGAATTAATATGCTTCACTATTTTGAACAACAAAATACAAGTCCATCTCAATACATCAGTCAGAAGTAAAATGATTGTAAACTTAATTAATTTTTTGACTTGTTTACCCAGAACACAGTGTACTAGAGTGTAAACAATTTTTGGTCATTTTTGCACCAGTATTCTGCTGCTACAAAGGCACAAGACATAAACTCTACATTGAGTTGGTAATTTTATTTGAACTGCACATCACTTTCATTCTCATACTGCAGTCCTTACATGATCCCCGGGTCAAAAGCGTAATGAGCGTATGAGGAAAAATAAAAATAATAACAAAGAAAGGTGGTAGGTCCAAGTGTTGTCATGGCTGCTATTTTCCTTCACCTGGGTATAGGAGGAAGAGGAGGAGCTCCTCTCTCCTTTTTACCTGCACCTGAAAAAAGCAAGGAATGATAGTTTAGTATTTTTTTAAAGCCACACTTTTTACCCCACCAGGTGGCACTATGTCATGACTTTCTGTGTCTTCTAGTGAGCTTCTACTAAAATAAGGGACTTGTGTCACACTTCTTCTGATCAATGAACAAGATGACGATTTAGATGAGAACTGAACGCTCCTCTCTATTTTTATAGGAAATATTTTGGATTCGTGACAGGTATGTTTTGTATGTGAGAACGTGTTGCTCACCTTTGCCGTCCGTTTTGGTGATCTTGCTGGGGTAGGTCTTTGAGAAAGGCACGTAGGGCTCAGGTGGTGGAAGGTCTGACATTGGGTGAAAAGTGAACCGATACTCCCACTCATCTGTCCGAAGAAATAAATCAACCTTGTCACCATCAAGCTAACTATTCTAACTGGACATATGATAGAACAATTGGTAAATGTAGGAGCACAGGAAATTTGATCAAAATTTGTTTTTATTTAAATCAGAACTTGCAGGGCCTCTAAGTTACTTCCTGTTCCTACTGCCTTCTAAATAAAACTTATGTCCTTGGTTTAGAGAATAAAAAAAAGTACAAGTCAGTGGGTTTCTGTGACTTAGCTGAACCGTTTGGTAAAAACAACCCTGACGGCCAATAGGAATCTCCAGCAAAGCAGTCTAAAAAAAGACAGGCTGAGTTGGCAACATACGTCTGATTAGGCCACAATGAGTGGACAAATTATGTTGTTTTGTCTACATTTATCACCTACTGACAAACGATATAACAGATATTGACCTATGTCATGTTATGTGTGGCAGTAGCTGAAAATGATCCCAAACTACTGAGAGCTAACAAATTGCACAAGTTTTGGTTTCAAATTCTATTAAGAACTATTTGCAAACTTCCAGAAAATATATTGTTGTTCTTTTACAGCTGAATAACTTTTGGAACCAGTCCAATTCAAGATGGCCACCAGAACCAACAGACCATTTAAAAAAAAAATACAATGACAACAATTCAGTCAATTTTAATGACATTAAACTAAAACTGTGTTTATTTACTCAAATTGCTACTTATTGAGCAAGGTTGTTTAAAACTTTAGGAATAATTGCTGGAGTCTACCCTGTTTGTCTTTAGGAAAAAATCCTATGAACCACTCAGCAGATTTTAATGAAACTTTCAGAAAATAAACGTCAAATGCTGCTTAACATTTGTAATAAATACAATTCAAGATTGCAGCTGCAGCTAAACAATAGCTAACACAAAAATGACTTTACCTCTGACAATTATAATAGATATTGAGATCAAATTTGATGTGGTGATCGATTTACAAACCTTGTATCTGGCTGTGATGAGAGTTTTGGAAACCGTTCCCCATGGGTGGAGGAGGTGCTCCTCCTGTCACTAGCCTGTCTGGGGGCAGGGGAGGTCTACCTCCAGGCCCGCCACGAGGTGGCTCTGGCCGAACGACAGGAGAAGACACCGGCGATGATCTGATGCTGCCACCCGTGCTACGACCTGAAGGTGGCGGTGGAGGGAGAGGGCCTTTGGAAGTTGAAAAAAAAAAGAAGAAAACAATGTCAGCCGATACGAAATGTGAGGATTCTTTCTGGAAAGTAAATTGTTAAAATGTCTCTCTGGATGTGTTCTAATCTGACTGCAATTAGTTGTCAAGTACCGTTTTACATCATTTTTGCCTAAAATTGAAAAATTAAAAAAATATTGGTTCTGTAATGAAGACCACCTACCTGTGCGCGGTGATGACTGGTTTCTTCCAATTGATGGTGGTCTATCATGTGGTGGAGGGGGGAGAGGTCCTGACCGAGCAGGTGGGGGTGCTGGAGCATGGCTGATGAAGATAAACTAAATTTTAATCTTTACAACACAGTTGCACAAAAAAAAGGTTTAAACAAAAAAACAATAGGGTAATTATTTAGAATTTAAACTATAATACAAATCAGCTACAGAAGGAATGTTTATGCAGAGAATCTGATACATGCTTCAGCAGGAAAATCTCAAGAATGACAGAAGTCAATATTTAATGGTGTCATGTTTGGACTACACTTACATGATGCATACAATTAGTCGAATAAGGAAAGATGTTAATAAACCCCGAGCACAAAGTTTACAAAGCTGGGTTGCTCTTATATGTAAGCCACATGAAGTTTGCAAGATTTTGTATCGTAGCCATAAGATTTGAATCAATGCAAACTTTGATATAGGAATTAAAGTAGATTTTTTAAAACATTCTTAAAGTCTGAGTTTTATTAGTTTAGCAGATTTTAGCTGTACCCGTGAAGTGAGCTGTTCCTTTGTGGTAGACGAGGTGTGCTTTGGTCCTCCCCTCCGCCTGAGCTCGGTGGAATGGGAGGGGGGCCTGGCCGTCCAGGAGGGAGAGGAGGCACACCCCCACCAGCTGCAGGACGACTGGATGAGGAGGACGAGGTAGGTTTGGAGTTGAAAGAAGGGGGAGAAGGGGGCATGTCACGGGGCATCGACGGCCGATGGCCTCCTGTTGGGGCTGGAGGTGGAGGTGGTCGGTCATCAGGAAGCGGAGGTCTTCCTCCTGGAGCAGGAGGTAAGGGAGGTCTGCTGCTGTTTGGGGGTGGAGGAGGGGGTGTGGAGAAGCCTGTTCGGGGCCCCGCTGAAGAGCCACCTGGTGGTGGAGGGAGCGCTCCGTGTCTCCCTGGTGGAACACTAGGTGGTGGAGGGGCACAAGCAGGACTTGGCCTGGGTCCTGAAGGGAGTGAGGGTGGGGGTGGGCCTGCACGAGACTGGAAGTTCTGGGATGGTCTAGGCGTGTTGGGTACAGGAGGAGGGGGTCCTCCTGGAGAGTCTTGCCTGGATGAGATATTAGGTCGACCTTTAGGAAGATCAGGTGCATTGACACGAGAAACTGCAGGGACACCTGGCAGCCTTGGTGGCCCAGAAGGACTACCACCACCACCACCACCAAAAGGGCTTGGTCCACTAGAACGGGCTCCTGGTGGAAGAACAGGTCCTCGAGTGGGTCCTGATTCTGGCAACGGAAAAAACAAAACAAATTATATAGGAGGTTTTGCTCGTTGCCAGAGACTTTTTTTTTTTTTACCATTGTCTTTGTTTCCTGAGGACCTCAGTTTTGGCATCCCTCCTGCAAATAGACCTCCTAAACCAGCAGGAGCCCCACCACCAAAACCACCACCACCTCCTCCTCCTCCACCACCACCACCACCTCCGACCCCTCCTCCTTTTGGTTCTGAGAGGAAAGAGAACAAACCATCTTAATCCCTTATGTCTTATTGGTAATTCAACAATCTTTCCATCAATTACGCATCACTTAACAGAAATCTGACCATTAAACAGAGAAATTCCCTGAAGAAGAATATAAGTGTTTAATTAACTCAGTAGTTTATGAACCAAACCCCTTCAGCAGTTACTTCATGATGAAATTCTCTTCTATATTTTCTTTATTTTACCCAACATTTCTGTGCAGGTATTTCCCCCGTCTTCTACACAAAGTATGATTAGGTCACTGAGGTTTTCGGGTAAATATGTATGCACAGCTTTATAGTATATATGTCCCACCACCGTTTTTTTACGATATGAGAAGCTGTGAATTATGGCCAAACATCTCCAAAATCAATAACAGTCTGAGTGACCTTAATGCAAATACAACCTCTTCGACTTTACTGAACATACATGTTTCCAATGTTCTTCTATTGTAGCTGTTTCAACAAGGATTTAAATCTCAGTAGCATAAAAATATAGTGCCCAACGTAAAAGGTTTTTGCATTTTATTCTAAGAGATTTGTGCCGGTGCTACCTAAAAGGCACAGACTTACTGTCCAAAGAAGGTCCACTGCGGTCATTTGTAACAGCTTTTTTTAGCCTGGAGCCTTTACAAATATCTGATAGAAGAGCATTCCTTCCTTGTTGCTCCGAACGGTTCAGAGATGGCTTCTCTGTGTTTGCCTGGAACACAATTTTTAATATGCAAAAATAATAATATTAATAATACAGTATTTAAGTTGTTGATCATTGAGTGTTGACACCGCATACACTTCAGGACAAAAATAAATAAATCGAACCAACTTTAGACATTCCATCAGGTTTAAGAGGCATTGTATTAAGCTTGTACAACGCCACAAAATGTATTATTTCCATCCATAAATGCATTAAGTTGTTTTCTTTTTTTTAAGTGGTTCAAAGGCTGATGGGAGGGTTTGACTGCTACATAGCTTCTCTGTCTCAATACAATGAGTTGTGTGAGAAGAAATGTTCTCACTGTCAAAAAAATATTCAGATTTTTCACTGTCAATTTTTTAAAAAACTTGACAACTTATTATTTAAACCCCAAAATAGCTCTAAACTATTTGCTTAGTTAAATCCGGGTAGTGTAAAATTTTGTACAGGCACTATATGTTTAACCAGATAAAGCAATGACTAAAAAAAAATAGAACGGCAAGTAAAGAAAAATCTACATCACACAGCTCAAACATGACAGGCTGTGGTATGACATGGCTCATCAGATGCTGCATCTGCTGTAGAGGGTTAATAGAACTGAGCAGAAAGGCTTCCTGAATGAATGGACAGGATAACTTACAAAGGCAAGGGTGGGAGGAGGGGGGGGCCCAGGGGGTGGTGGGGGAGGCGGAGCTGGCATCTTTGGCTCTCCACTTTATTCTGTCTGCCTCACCCTGCAAGACAAATCACACACACATAAATTTATATATATATAAAGCAAGTATTAAAAGAATGTTAACTAAAGATTGGAGTCTTTGTGGCAGCTCAAGCGTTGATATTTGAGGATTTCATGTCTGAACATTCACTCTGGATCCATTGCAAACACCCACATTGCACAAATCAGCTCTGCCTTTTACTTCATCCTGAGAGTAGATCTCCTCAAAATCATTCACCATAAAGGACATTCATGAATATTAGAAAAAAATGTCTGAGCCAGACTGCACATTTGCTTAAATGTGTCCAAGTTTTATGTGGGGGAAAAAAAGCTTGCACGATCTCTGACAGTGGCTACAGCAGTTGTTTTCATTTCCTTTGACATGATTTGGTTTAGGTAAATGTTCTCAGAGAATAGATGGCTTAGAGACTGGCACAGATCTCAGCTCACCACGCTTATCAGAGGTAGTGTCAGGTTCATATGTGCTCATTAAATTAGTACTAATGAAACTGCAAAAACAGTTGAAAGTACAAAATTTAAATTATGAAAACGTGCTAAATTCTAAGTAGTAATCACAGGACTTACAATAAATGCCTCATAAGCAGGAACTTGTGTTAAGTTCCTTAAAACTTAACAAATTAGTGCTGTGCAAATGATAATGCTAATCTTAAGCGAACTAAAGTTACAATACTCGAATGTTTGTGCTATACTATTCTTAACTTTAATTTGCCTCAAGTTTTCTGAAGTAGTCCAAATGGAAATTAATAAGGCCACTTTTGGCACCTCATAATCTATATTTTATGATATGGTGCAAAAATGATAAACTTTGAAAGACTTTTCAGAAACACAAAACAAACATAATAGTGATATAGACCCATGATCCTCTAGTATTAACTGAACCTACACATAAATAAACAAACTGAACGTCATAAAAGACATACAGTTATATGTATTACAGACTCTCACCCAATATAGATTCACACTGGCACAGAGGTCATCCTGTTTACATTGCAAACACACCAACACATTTCTGCTTCACACTTCAGATCATTCTCGGGCCTCTTACTTCCTCTTTACTGCAACAAACAGGAAGTCACCGTATGCCATCCGGTTGCCAGGATGATACCCTTGATGTCTTTACAAGGGGGGCCTGGGCCTGAAGGCAGCCTAAACATGCACGTGTTTTGGACTGAGAGAGGAAACGGGAGCATCTGGAGAAAACTCGAACAAACCTCAGAAGAACATGCAAACTCTACACAGAATTACCTTGGGCCCAACCTGGGGCTTGAACCCAGGATCTTCTGGTTGTGCCAATTAAGACAGTCAGATGAGGAAAGTCAATTCATTTTCACTAACAAACATGTCATCTCTAAACCTAGCCCAACATAATCCAACATTAAAATTTGACTGAACATGCACCAATTTTTTCATGACATTTTATCAACAGTTAGTTTCTAAAACATCAACTGCAGCTTCACAAATCATGTCATTGTGATTTAAACAGGAGCTGAAAGCGTTTCAACTTGCCAATCGACTCCACGGAACTTCATTTACAAATAATGCTGAAAAAGAGAACTATTGATGCAGAAATTCTCTGAGCTGAATGCTGGCTCAAAAAAGTATAGTTTGCTGTGGCTATAGGATATTTAATAAATTATAAAAATTCATAAAGACAACACAAACTAATAAGAGCATTAAAATATAAAAATAAAACATACTGTACACACAAAAGAATGGCACTTTACTTTAATTAGGACTGCACAACATTAGAAAACATGCTACTGCAATTAATGTGATGATGATGGCGATGATGATATCAGTTGCAATAAACTCAAATGTTTCCTTTACCTTTCACTCACCACAAAACTCACTTTCCATGCATTTTAGCATTTTGGCCCTTATTTAGCCTTTGTTTAGAGTAGACTAGTCATCTGTACATTCAAATGATTTGATTATTTTAACCAGTTGCTGGTTTTGAGCCAGTCTGCTTTTGCTGCTGATACGTCCTCAGTCAGTCAATGTCCAAATTCTGTTAAACCAGCTATTACTTATCAGAATCACAAGAAAGGGTTGAGATCAAAGACTTAGTGGTTACTAATAGTTTTAGTAGAACTTCAATACTTGCTTGAGATACTGAGGGTAACATGTCAACTCCTTTCCTGTAACAATTGTGAAACATTAACATCAAATGGAAAAACGGCAGTTTTGACCAAAGTTTTGTCTGTGTAAAGAAAATGGAGGAGGGAAACCCCTCCCTGGTTTTACATGTATAATAGTTGGTAATAAAATATGTTTGTAGCTGTAATCAGCAAGCTGAAGTGGATTTGCAGAACACAGTGAATGCAAAAAGCCTCCATCATACAAACAGGTCATTGTGATAATATTCAAAACTTCTCTATTATCAACCTAAATTTAGCATATCGTTTATGACTTGTCTGATAAACAGAAGAGCAACAGAAACGATTTTAGTAGATTAAAGGCTATGCATCCTTTGAAGAAAGATATTAAAAACACTTACACACACATTTTAAATGGTTCACATGTTTCCATTTACAAATGGTCATAAAAAAGGCCACTGAATCTTCTGTGCCATAAAACCTATGAGTTAAATTCTTAACAACACACTAAAGTTAAACTTACATGCAAACAACAGTGGGCTCTTCACTTTGTGATAAAACTGTTCTGCATTTAGCATCTGATTTAAACAAAATCATCAGTCAACTATTGCTCACAGTAGACAAACAAAATTTAGTTGAATAAGTTTGTAATGGAGACAAACGTAGCAACCATAGTAACAGTCTGAGAACTTTTAATAAATTTATATTGGGGAGATTATGTAACCTCAATTATCAATGGCCAAAAGGACAGAAGTCTGCCACAATTTCTGCAGTTCCTTCCCCCATGCATTCTCACAGGACAACTAACTAACTTACTTTATTCAATTCTTTAATTTAGCTAAAAGGTTGGAGAATCACACTACAGTTCAATATAAAACAAATACCGTATGTTAATAAAGTGAGACAGGGAAAGTGGATCTAGGTACAGAGAAAACCTTACAGAGAAGGTTTTAGATGACTCTGAAAAAACAACAATATACAATAGACTGTAAGAAAACTCAATACACCTTTAAATTAAGAAATAGTATTATTAATAAGCAAATTGTCTTCACTGAAGACAAAGAGTACAGTGCAGAGCGTGTACTAAGAATGTGATGCAAATTACAGGAAAAGGTAAATTTAGTCATTCTGAGAGCAGTTCAGTTCAGCACTAAATGAGTCCAAGGCTGCAAAAACAGTGCTGAGTGGCTAAGCTAACATCCTGTGGTGTGTTCTTGAAAACCTGCTCATGTCAAACACACACACTCATGTAGTGGTATCTTTGTGAGGACTTACCGTTGACTTCCATTAATTTCTACAGCCTCACCCTGACCCCGGACCCTAAACATAACCCCACCTGACCCTAACCCTGACCTAAACTTAGTTTATACCTGAGCCCTAAACCCTGATGGCATTTTCTCTTGTGTGGACTAGGCAAAATGTCATCACAAAGGCAAAATGTCCACACAAGTACAGTACAGTGTCAAAAAATGTCCTCACAAGGGTAGTTAAACATGCCCACATACACACACACACGTTCTTGGCATCTGGCAATAGTGATTCCACTGATTGGTTCATTTTTAGCAGGGCATATTTAACTGTCATCCTTGAGGTTATTTTTTGAGATACATGAATTGTGTATTTTCTAAAGTTTGTTTCGTAAAATACCCACATTAATATTTTTTCTAATACTGTTTTTCCTTGGAGGTTTAAACCACTTCCACATTAGAACAGTGTCATTACATTTACTTTCGGACACAGCAAAATATTTGTTTTTTTCCTGAACGCTTACTCAGAGTCATTTTGATAAAAGACAGCATTTGATTTCAATTTGAGAACAAAAATATGATCTTGCAAGGGAGGAAGAGAAGAAAAATCCACAACTGACATAGAAACAAACACGGAAAAATGGACAAGCCAGAACTCCTAAATTCAGAAGCGGGTGTTTTTAAGATTTTCCTGTCAACAGAAGACACAATCGCACAGTATTGTCAACAACTGAGCCTACCATGTAAGGAAAAGTATTTCAGGCCAGAGCCAAAATAAATGTTCTTAAAACTTAAAGAGGATGAACTGTCTCCAAAAGGGATACAGTTTATTTGTCAAAAAGCTATTAAAGGTGATGGAAACCTGGCAGACATCTTTGTCACTGTTCGTGAAAGCAACTGGATAATGTTAAGAGCAACAGTAGCAACCTGTGCGCTCTACAGAGGATACTGGAAAGCGTTGCTGTTATACGGTGCATGAGAATTGCCAGGAAAGATCTCCCTAAAAGGCTACCAGTTTTGAATTAACTTCATATGTATAAACAATTCAGCAGTCCTGTACTCTGAGGAGTGTACTTCCCACATACATAGCTGTTTCTCATAACTCAGAAACTTGGCAATTAGAGACACTGCCCATTATTAGAATGAAGGATGGAGTCTGCAGAATAAATTATGTAAACCCGTTATGCACGTGTGAACTGTATCTGCTTCATGGTTAGAGTTGGCGTACTGCATCTGAAAACTGTTCTATGATTTTTCCTTGATACTACATTCTGACTGCTCCTGTACAACATTGCATTTTTGTTCTTTATATTTGTATTACAGTCTAAATCAAATTACTCCACTACTTGGCTTCCTGTCTGAGTGGCTACAAAAAGTGCTATTCACAGTATTGCAACATACAAATGAGCAGCTTACAAGATAATTTATGGAGAACTAACTTACTCAAAAGAAAAATGATATAGGCCAGTGTTCCTCAATGCTGGTCCTTAATAGCCACTATCCTGAATGTTTTAGGTGTTTCTCTGCTTCAACACAACTGACTGGAATGAGTCGGTGATTAACGGGCTTCTGTAAGACTTTGGAGACCTGCTGAAGGGCAGGGAAACATCTAAAATCATAAAGGTAGCGCCAGGAATGAAGGCCATGGTTATACGTTATTAGACCTTAGTGGAGGCTTCCTCGTCACCAAAAAACGTCCGCCTCACACTACCTTTTTCTTTAACTAAGTGTTAAAGAAGCGACAGCAGAAGAAAATATGAGTCTACTTACTCAATCTGTGTCCATAGAATATTTGGCAGCAAGTTCAGAAGATAGAAGCACCTAAGTCTATTCCTCATAAAAATGCAAAACACTAATAGCAGACACGTACAGCTGAAAATTTTTAAAAAAGCTGAAAATTAGCAGCATCTAAATGTATTTTTTTGAAGAAAGAAATTCACTTTTGGGAACGAGTTTCTTGATTCCTCTTTCTCTGTTCTCACAACACACACACACATACACAGAAGTCTCACTTCAACACACATTTATATACAGCACACACCACTTCCTCTTTTTCAGTTCCCCCACCTGGTGGAGGGGGAGGGTCCACACTGCCACATGGCTGCAGATCAACTAGAAATGAATAAATATGTGTTAGGATGATAGAACTACTATATACTCTATGGGTATAGGTTATTTTAATTGTGCAGGCAGCAGTTCAGAAACATAACCGTAAGACATTGATCAACTGAGCTACGGTTATCAAAATTTAAATACCGGTAGCATAAAAAAATATTTTTTAAATATCTTAAACAAAACTATGTTATTTGAGCCACATCTCACCTATATGCTAGCTGTATGCTGCAGTTTTTTAGCTGTTCCATGCAAAACCAGACACAAAAGCCCTCCATTCCACATGCTCTGGTTTTTCAGAGAAAACAGAGGTTATTTTAACTAAAGCTGAATTGATTCCAGTTATTAATGCTGCAGGACAAAAAAAGTGTAGCTCAGCTCTACATCAGCCACTTCCTGTGGTCTCAGTGTCACACTTCCTGCTTCGCAACACAGTCACAGGCAGGCTGCCAAACCCCCTCCATCGCCTGTTTCACTACTCTGTCTCTCTACAGCCAACTTAAGCAGCAGAGCAGCTCCTTAAAGATGCATCTTGACTTTCTTAATTCACTGCAGCTTGTTTTCTTTAACTCTCCCGCTGCCCTTGGGTCAAATGACCCACCAGGCCTCAGTTTTTGAGACTGAGGCCTGGTGGGTCGTTTGACCCAAGGGCAGCGCAGCAGGAGAGGTTAATTAAATCTAATCTCTGTTAAGAGAAAAACAAATGTGTGCAAACTGGTTATTTAGTTAACCCTATAAAAAGACTGACATTTCTGACATTACATCTGGCAAAAGCTTCAAGGGAAAAAAATGCCAAAGCTTGTGAATCCATGCCTTCACATAAAAGAAATGTGCAAAAAAAAAAAAGACTTTTTGAAGGCCCTTATAGTCAGATACTTAAAATTACTGAAATATTTTACATCTGGGATCTTAACTCAGTTATAACCCTGTCTAAAGTAAAAATAAAGAAGAAAGATTCAAAATTGTTAAGCCTTTATTTTGCATTTATGTCTTAGCCTTATTTTCTGGCACCAGAACATGATCATGTCAGTCACTTAAACATTTACACAGCTCACCTCCAGGAAAGTACTGGCTTTAGAGACTTTAACCTTGTGAAATACAGACCAGAAATAGTGCTGCAATAACGCAAACCCAAATTAGGATGTATACAAATCTATTGCTGTGGCAATATTTCCTAAATCTACAAATACATTTTTCAGTTTGGACTGACTAGGCTGGTTACACTAAAAATACACGAGGCATGAGGACATGAGTTTCAGTGTGGACAGAGTGATGCCCAGATCACATGTTTTCCACAGGAAACTGAGCACAGCAAGGCATGTTGTTCCTCTTATTAGAATCCACATGCATCAAGTAAATCAAAGCATATTCTCTCACCAGAAAAGAAGTACAGTACTCCAGAACAAAGATCTAGTTCTGGTCATATTGGATCCGTTCCAAATCAGCAAAAAGAAGCTTTTTCTGATCAACCTGAATAAAAGTAGCAGAAAGTCATGATGGACATCTACTCAGCTCCTATGACTTCCTAACAAACGCTGGAATCGTCCTACTATATTCTTGCAGAATGCCAAGAAATTTGACCTACGATCAGCTGAAACTAGCTCAGTGACAAAGCATGTGAATCTGAGAGGCGACATGAGCACATTCTCAAAGCTTCCATCATTGTTGCACAATGGTCAAAACACTGTTGACAAAAAACAACCACAAACCGACTGGTGCAAGAATAACTGGAACGTCTGTATACATGCCCAAAGTTCCTACTGGGTGTCAGCTAACCAAGAGACTAGTTCATTCCAAGATGAGGAAACACAAGGAAGGTATGTGTGTAGAAATGGTTCCTTCATCCCATCATTTAATCCACAAAGTGTCATGTTTTGGTTTTAGGTTTCAATCATCATAAGTTCAATGTGTCAACACAAACCGATGCAGTTTTCATAAGAGGAACTGCAGCAAAGTGAAGTGAGGAGACCGTATTTGTGCGTGTCAGTAAGGCCCAACCGGTGGAGAGTGCTGCTTAAAAACAAAAACAGGTTTGCAAAACATTTGCTGAGCAACATTATTGTTTGAAGCTGATTTTGTGTATCTTTTGTGTGTCTTATTAGTTTAATGTTCCTTTTTATGACCAATCACACAAACCAGAGGTGAATTTAAGGAACAGCTAGATGGCAAACGTGTTGTTGATGAAAACATTGTGCTGCATGCATCACCTCCAACTTCCTTTTGCAAAAAGAAAAGAGTTGTTTGACTTGTTTGTTCTGCAAAGTTTGCAGCAACAATTCTGTTCCCAAATCAAACCGAAGTCATTTCAATAATTTAACTATTCCAAAGAAACTCTGAAACCTAAATGTTTACAGAAACGGACATCCACAGGACTATGTGCAAACTGCAAGCATTACTTTTCCAATGCATTCTTTAACACTGCCTGTGTACTCAAGGACTTTGTATTGGTCTGTGCAGGAGTGTGCACCAGCTGTCCCTGTTTCTAAGCAAAACCTTCTCAAAATAAAGAAATACATTTGCAGTTCAGTTAACATGCCTTAGACACAGCCTGGCTATTCGTCACGAGCTACGTCCACTTAAAAGACCAAAAACATGCAGTTTAATTACAGAAAACTCCTAGACATTAACTGTTGATAAGAAACTGAACAAACGGGGCCTACGGTTAGCCGCTGTCAGACCACTGCAGATAATTTGAAAAAGAAAAAATGACCATAACCCACTAAATGCCTTTTTTAGGCGGTGAAATAAACAACCCGTTCACTGCTGGAATCATTCCCAGCTGCTTTCAAGAAGTTGACCAAAATAAATTTAAGCTGAACTCGGTTCTTTCTTTTCCGCTTCACTGGAGCTCACAAAACCAAAGATTTTAACGACAATAGCACAGTTACAAGCTTAAGGGGGACTTTATTTCGCATTACCTTTGAAATTCTGACACGTTCCGCAGGGCTGATAAATCTTCCATCGACCGTCAGGATCCTGCGGCTGCTGATGAAGAACCGCCGAGCAACCAATCCTGACAAGCAGGCAGGAAGAGGCAGCTAGGGTTGCCAAATAGAAAATTACACAATTGTGTACTGTGGCCTTAAAATCAAGGAATCTTGAACTGAACTATGATCGTTTGAATGATGAGCGAGGGTGCTACTGTGTATACAGGTGTGTGTGTGTGTGTGTGTGTGTGTGTGTGTGTGTGTGTGTGTGTGTGTGTGTGTGTGTGTGTGTGTGTGT